>CAAKHB010007338.1:98272-118438 GCA_901007665.1 Aeoliscus strigatus
CCCCCCCACCTCCCAACACACACACACACACACACACCAACAGGTGTCTCAGAGCAGATCTCACTGACACCATCGGGGGAACTCGACAGAGAGCGACGGGGTGCTTGAAGAGCTGATTTGTGTCAGGCAGCAAGCAGTTCCCGTGGGATTGATCTAAAGGGAAGGATAATCTGGGTAATCCTATAACGGCGTCGATAGGCTCCTCCTCTTTATACTTATCACCGATGCTCCCTGTCACCATTCCTGAAAATAAGTTGAGATCTGGAGCATTAGTGTCATTTTTAGTTTGGCACCACCGGCACGCGATTCTGACCGCTGGTTTGGAGCAGCTGGCGTCCTGCCAGTGGAAGGCATGTGGCACCCTGCAACGGGAGGCAGCCCTGGGAGGGACACGGCCCTGGCTAACTGTGAGTAGTTTGTCTTCGCCTTCGTGTGAACGTCCTCGTCGGGAATGGTGACATGCAGATTGGAGTCGGAGGTTGAATTGGTTTCGCCAGGGGGGAAACTCCCACAGAAAATTCATGCATGGCAAGTCTTTGAGTTTGATTTATTTTTTTCCTCCAGCTTCAGAGTTTTATTGATTACACTGGCTCATCTTAACCACGTGTGACAGGTACATGGTTTTGCTGTTACAGCCCAAACGCTCACATGTGGGTCTCAGATGTGGTCAGCGTGAAAGCCACAGACTTTAGGGATGCTTTTAGCTCTCACGTCTCTCAACACTTGTCCTGTCTTATTAGTCCCTCTCCATCCTGCTTTCTGTCCGTTTGTCTCTGCTGTTGGAGCGGTGTGGGAGGTGTTGATGTGTGCTCACGTATCGTAGGTGTCGTAACTGTCTGTGATGGACGTAGAGCTGCTTACTTTGTCTTCTGTGATAGGTAGAGAAACCAACCCTCACCTCAGAAAGAATGAGATCACCATACAAGCAGCCGTTCATCTGCTGAGTGGCTTTGACTTAGAGATATGAGGAGGAGCTTAGACATCCAGACTATTGTCCTTTATGTTGGAAGGGGTCAGCTCAGGCGGTTGTGGCGTGATGTTCTTAAGGGATGCTTGTTTGAAGACCCTGTGATATACAAAAACACGCTGGAGGGACTTAGCTTGGGGAACTACTGTACAGGGCGCCCTGTTGCTGGGGAGAGGAATGTTTGATTTACCACAGTAAGTCTGCTGCTATGTCTCGGCTCTAGATAAGTGGACAATCAATCAAAAATACTGTGGGTGAACCTATCAAGTACGTGGTAATGATTCGGTAGGTTAGGACTGTGTTGTAGCAGCAGCTTTAATGTAATTAATCAGTCTAAAAAAGGGAGTGTTTGGAAGACTAAGGTCAGCAGAAGAATGAACAGAACAATCTTAATCTTAATCTTTCATCTTTTACATTAGTTTGATTTAATATGCCACATTACGCCGCATTACTGCGTAGTGAACTCATGTTCAGCGTGTCCTCAACAGGCTGTGTAGTCGGTCTGGCTCTCTAAGATCTGGTCACAAGTCCAGAGGTCAGGTCACGCTGGTTGAGGCTCACAGCGTGGGACCAGTGTGTGTGTTGACAGCACATACCCATGTCTTTGCAGCCTTACGGCTTTGTGGAATAAATATGGGCTACCAAGTTGCAGGAGATAGCCCCCACCCACACTAGCAAATGGCTCAGTTGACATACAGCAGACCAGTACACAGTCCAGTCTAAGTGTGTGTTGTAAAAGTCTTTCGAAATGTTGTAACGTGTCAATGTTCCAGCTAAATAGTTTTCTCTCCCTCATTCTTGGACATTTTGTGGCAGGCCACAAAATATGTGTGACAAAAAAAACACATTTCACAACAGGTTCAGGCAACATCAGTGGGTTTCACCCTGTGGCAAAAAACACACTAATTGAAGGAGCGAGTATTTAACAGAGGAGAACACAATTTGAACAAAGGGCAGTGATCGTGTTCTTCAGTTTGCTAGCTCATTTACTGCCAACAGTTTTCCACAGTGGCTTACAGACCCGTGGAAAACAGCCAAACGCATCCTGTCGGGGTCTGAGTCTTGTCTGAGTGAATCAAGAAGGAGCTGAGGAGCGTCACATTCACATTCATGGAAAATCAAAGTGAGAAGGGCGAGGAAGATGTATACGTTGGCATCATAATACAACAATACTGACACTGTTAAATGTATGTGGAGTAAAATATCTGTCATATAAGATAGATGGTTGAATACTTTTTCATGTACATCCCTTATTCCTAATGCTTCCAGCAAATTGCCTTGATTGTGATTCTGGCTAGTTGCTATTAGCAACAGCATCGCTAATAACTCCAGTCGTATGATGGATATCAGCACCAGACTCATCACATGGATGAATTTGCTGGCTCGTGCCATCACTAACTAGCAGATCGTGTTGTGATACAATGCCCTTTGCTCCGTGGTACGGGTGTCACCATCATGTCCTTTGGTATGAAATATGGGGAAGCTGTTTGGCTTGTTTTGACAAGGAGCATATTTAATGGGCTTTAAAATGACGTCTACACTGAGCTGCAGCCTGATAAGGATTCATTTTCGGCTAAAAATAAATAATCTTAATGGACCCTCCTTTTGTGAGAGGATATCAATAGACAGGACTAGAATATTTGATATATCACCATCGTCCCTTCAACCATTAGAAACATTCTTAATGTCGCCAGACATCCAACTTAATTCATTCATTTGAAGCAGCCAGATGTGGGTACTTGGTTACATGCTCCATACTGCATTGTTTACGTTGTGTGATTTAATTGTTCTTGGAAATACTGTTCATGTGAATTTGAGAGACGCTGCAGCCGACTGCGTGTATGTGTCAGCTGCTCACCACCTTCATGGTGTGGGAATGCAGGAAAAGCAAGAAAATGATTGCATGTTGTCAGCAATTAGACACATTGTGTTGAAAGCAGCGGTAGTAATAGTTAAAAAAAATCAACAAAACATCAGTTTCATATTGAAGTCAAAGCTTTTATTTTTAAAGTTTATGAACTGAGGAAATGTGGCAACTGACAAATATATCGTTGTGTCATATGTCAGTAAAATCTAAAAAAAAAAAAAAATGACCATAGAGACATCAAGTCGGGTCAGATTTTATTTGCGTAACGACAATTAACAACAGTTATCTCATGATAACTTTTAGTAGAAAATCAATCTTCACATAACCAACTCTTCAAGACAGAGACGGGAAAAACCTCCTTTGGCAGGCGCAGACAAAAACCTCAGACAGATCCTGTGGATGGTCTTCTGCCTCGACCAGGGTTGGAGAGACAGAGGGGAGAGAAGGAGAGAGGTGGAGAAGTAGTTGTAGTTTGTTTGTAGCCTCATATTTCAGTGTGTTGACCCTTTTGCATTCAGTGTTTTCGTTAGAAGCCTCATAATTGCCTCTGCCCAACTCTGGAGTACATAGCATTGGACTGATTCCTGGTCTGAGATCTTTCTGTGAGGAGTTTTCATCCTCTCCCTGTTTCTGTGTGGGATCTCTCCGGGTACTCTGGCCTCCTCCCACCTCCACAAACACGCTGAGGTTAATTTGGCTGATAAATTTGGCTGATAAATACAGACACGGTACATATAGTTCCCCCTTCATGCAAAAACTGGCAATTAAGTGGCATATTCAAGTTACTATATTATCAAAAAAAACATATCCTGAATGAGTCATAGGATAGTTTAGATTTAGAAAGACGGATTGGACATTTTGAATTACTGAAAAAAATTGAGAAAAAAAAAAAAATTAACATGCTGACCCCTAGTTCAAAGTGTCCACCATCAATCACCACAGTTTCACATTAATGGACTTTTATGGGGCTTTTTCATTATCAGACTTGGCATTGTCAGCTAGTTGTGTTTGTGTGAGCACACCGGTGTTAGTTCTCGTTGGAATTTCAAATTCTTTTACCACTAGTAAAACAATCTTTTTCTGGTCTGGTCCTGTCTCACCTCTGGCCTCCGACTCGATCTGCTACCTCTGCGTAAAAAGTCTCTTAGGTCCAGATCTGCTATGTGCCCAGATGGTAGCATTTTGGACATGTTTTTTTTATACGGCATATAAACATAAATGTTGCTTGTTTAGTTCATGAAGAGAAGGGGGGCGGGGGGTGTCTGTCCTTTTCAGGGAACCGGTGTTTGTTCACTGGAGAGTTCACCACAGGGCAGCATAGTAGGTCAGAGAAGTTCACTTGCTTGTGTTGTCACAGCCGTATGGTTTCATGTGAGGAAACATTTTCTGTTTCTTTATGTTTGCAACAAGAGACAAATAATACATCATTCTGCAAATGCTTTCTTCCTCTCTGTGTTTTTTTTTTTTTTTTTTTAAATGTCTGCTGAACTGTGCTGACTGTATTTATTTTGGGCGTTTATCAGCATTTTAGGAAATGGAACACGAGTTGTTCCAGGTTTTTTGTTGCTGTAAAAGAAAACAATATCTTACTTCTGCTTCACAGCTGTGAACAGGCACTTTTCTCCAGCGCTGCGCTCGTGTTGTCAGACAGAGAGATTAGGTGTTTGTGTTTGTAGGATCATGTGAGCGGAGCTGGGAGTGGGACGTGGCCCTCCCCCCATCCATCAACCATCCATCCATCCATCCATCGCTCCCTTCCTCACTCTGTCTGTCTCTCCATCCCCTCTGCCAGGCCTCCCACCTTCTTGACAGCTGGCCTGCTGAGCTGCAGATACTTAACCCAGGGATAAGAGGATTTACTGACACAACCAATCAGACATCAACCTCATTTAGCAAAGAAATTAATGTTTGAAGGGCAGTGATACTTCATCTGTGTGTGTGTGTGTGTGTGTAAGATCTGTGTGTTTTCTTTTGTTGTTAAAGATTTGTAAGTTTGTATGAGTTTGATTCCAGGTCTGAGAGTTCATGTGACATGTTCCATGTGTCCAACAAACTCTGCTCCAGGATTCGATCTGTGTCTTTTGTAACCAACATGTGCAGTTATACTGCAAACAAGACGCACAAATAAAGACACGTACACAACAGGTATTCACAGGTGGTTGCACAAGCTGGAGATCCTTCTTTGCAGGAGCTAATCTGGCACATATCAAGACTGGTGTTGTTCAAGACTAGATCCGCTTCTTCCACCCCTGTCTGCAGGTCCACTCTCCGGAGAGGAGATATTATTAGTTAGTGGGCCATAGGCTTATTGAGTTACCACACTGTGGACTGCTCCATCCAG
Source organism: Aeoliscus strigatus (assembly GCA_901007665.1). Classification (NCBI taxonomy): domain Eukaryota; kingdom Metazoa; phylum Chordata; class Actinopteri; order Syngnathiformes; family Centriscidae; genus Aeoliscus; species Aeoliscus strigatus. Next base: position 103,448 of record CAAKHB010007338.1, read on the forward strand.
CCACCACCCAGTAAATAACAGTCAGGGATTTAGAGGTTTCACAGTCTGTGATGTTTCTATAAACCTGTGGATCATCAGATCAGTATGTGGCTCTGTTAGCTTTGGCTTCGCTCTACCTCAGATGTGAGAATAGAAGATGGTCGTCCCACACAAATGATCAGTGATGACCCATATTTGATTATGTAACACGTCTAATTTGGGGATGAATCTTTGTGTAACAAATCAATGATATTCCCCCACTGTTTCCTGCACTGGAGCAAGAAATGGTTAATAAATTGTAGACATGGACGATAACTGTAACGGATAACATCTTAGAAATAGGTGAGGGTAAGAAAAATGAAACCGGTAGTGAGCAAAGATTGATTTGTTATTCTAGCTCTTTCTCCAACCTGGAACCAAGAAGTATTACTGACATCACTACTGTTGGAATTAGTTTGTTTTTCCCTGCATTTTGTTGCTGATAACCGACTACGTATATATATAGTTATCATTTTTTGAATTTAGATTCACCTGTAGTTTGTCCACACCTGGACATAAGACTGATGAGACTGGTAAATGAAGGTGGATTTCACAGCTGTACCTCTAGATTTGTGTTTTCTAAGCCGGCAGAAGCCCTGATCTTCTACAACAGCAAAGGGGTGGTTGTTTCCATGATGAAATCACAGAACGGTTCAGTCCTCAGGTCATCACCAGGGCGACAGGAACAGCCCCGGGCCTTTCTCTTTAGCAGCGCAGACGTCTCCGTAGTCTTTGAAAACACCGTGGTAGTGATGCCGGAGTTTCAGGTGTTTATTTAAACTGACCTGACGGCAGGGAAGTTATGGCAGAGTTACGGAGAAAAGGAGCACTTGATTTGATCACCCTCACCCACCTACAGCACAGTACGCTAGCTCGATGCTCATCTTGCCTCATTGGAGCGTTTTTTTTTTTTTAAATCTGAGCTATTTTTTAATGTTACCGGATTTATCTGTATGACATCATAATTCCTCATATCGGACCAATAGTCATCAGTCCAACTTTTATCGTCCACCCATAATAAATAGGCGATGTTGTCAGTTTATCAGTTGAGTTTGTTTAAGTATTTACTCCAGGAATCAACAGTACAGTTGTAAGTCTTTGTTGTCTCTCCTTCATGTGGCCCTGCGGTGACTCGTCCAGGCTGTAGCCTGACGTTCACCCATTGACAGCTGGGATCAGCCCCAACACAACAAGAGAAGAAGACGCTGATGAGAAAAAAAAACAACAAAAAACAAGAATAAGAAATATTGTTCCATATACACCGTGGAACACTCTGGACATGAATATGATCAATTATATATAATATGTCATCCTCTTAAAGTGTTATTATGAATGCATGTGTCATTTTGTGGGTTGAAGTCGTGGAATGATTAGTGGAAACTGGCTGCAGTTAGGCACTCTTCTGAACTCGGTTCAGGAGTTTGGCAATGGGCGACCTTTGATTTGCGACGCCAGTGGTCAAAGGTGCCCTTTGCTGCCGTCTGTTTGCTCTCAAATAGATGCCTGCATCGCTGCAGCAGTAGCTTTGATTTTCAACAGAAATTGACAGGCACCACCGGGACATATCAGTCTGCACGAGGGCGACTTCAAACGATACACCTTTACACGCTCCGTCGTTGGGCACATGTGATTTTCATAGAATGGGGATAGATTCAGGGATAGATCTCTGGGCTGCTCTAGGCTGATTCCTGCTGCCCTTCCTGCACACGTTGGCCCCCTTCCATGCACACGCGCTCCTCACCTCACCAGCCGTTTGCATCCGGACAGATGATGTGTGTGTGTGTGTGTGGGGGGATCATCTTGAAGATGCGCATGCTCACTGTTAGCATTTTTAGTTTCAGTCTGCAGGTAAGTCAGGTTCACAAGCCTGACAGTTTGACCTCATATGCTTTCTCATCTCTCTGTATCACCATGCCGATCTTGTTATCTTCCTCCGTTTCCTCACTTGCTGATCTTGTTTCCCACTGAATAAGAACATGGTGGCACAGCTGCTGGCACGTCTGTGACTATATCTCATACTCAGCACTTCTAGAATAGAATGGATCTTTACGAGGCCTGAGGGGAATTTGCCATGCGCTAAAAGAGAAGGGTCAGTGCACAAAATCAGACACAGGACGTGCTGTACAGTCTGTTACGTAAGCCCGTTAATTACATGAATCTGTTCTTTCCAACAGTTTTGAATACATTCCCACACTTGTTGAATTCAGAACATGGCCGAACGCTTCTTACTCAGGAGTTAACGTAGAGAGTAACGCACGTTTCGAGTCTGTTTCATCCTCATGCTCAGTGGGAGACACGGCAGGACCCGATACATGTTTGCCTTTCCGAGTATCACTCATGGAGAGCTAGAGAAAGTGGGGAAGGGGGTGGAGGCTGTAGTCTTGCTGCTAAACAGGAAGTTGCACAACATCTGTTTCTTGGCATACAGAGGGAAGGGAATGGCCAGCTGTGTGATTTAGAACGCTCCATCTAGGCAGACAATGTGACATTCCTCTTTGTTAGCTAATTCAAAGACATTTAGAAAGAAGTCTTTCACTGCCAAACGGCTCCATTTTATTTTAACCACACAGCACCTAATGGAGTGCGTATTTCAGTTACAGAAGGTCAGGATTGATAATATCAAATTTTAAGAACATTTAAAATGATAACTGCTATTGTAGTGGGAACAGCGACCCCTGTAGTCATAAATTGTAATTACCGGATGCCGGTGCATAATATTTATAGTTATTCTGACGCCACACTGATACTGACTGATTTTATATGTACTGCGCCCAAATAACAACTGTTATCTCATGACGCTGAGCGCATGAACTATTGAACTATTGGACTGGAATATGTTGTGCTCCGTCTGGAACTACAATTTGAAGATGAACAGACTATAGGAACTTGTTCATGCCATCACCCATTTGACATGATTTAGACAAGAGGTGGCGCTTTGGTGGGCATTATCATATGGTCAGTGGAAGATGGTCACACACATCAGGTCTGGTTCCAGTTCGTTGCCTCTTTTTTAACATTATTCATAGAAATATTGCGATTGTAATCGCTAAATTGTCATGGTTGCTGTCAAACTGTATGTAGACTAAAATATTTGACATGCACACAGTTGTCGTCTCTTTAACAAACTCCACTGGCGCTGGACTGAGATGTTCTAACAAGGCTGACGCCAATGGGCTTCAGCCCAAGAAATGTGTATCTTTGTGTCATTTTTGTGTAGCTCGAACTGGTTACACTACGTACTCTCTTTGTTTATGGAAGCAGTTATTTAATATAGACGTGAACAAGAAAGAAACTGCAATAAATGCAAAGCAAGATATTTAAAAATAAAAGACCATGACATGAGCTCAAACCAGATTCTAACTGGAAGGGTCACATTATTGTCTTCACACTAACAACTACAACTGAACAAGATGAAACTATTTTTTCACCACAACAGTTTAAACTGGAGTGGAAAATTGATTCTTTGGAAAGATCTTTGTCAGCTTTAACTTGGACCACATAAGATTATAAGATTAGTATAGTATATTGATAAGAAGTATATTGATAAGAGGACAATTTTTGTTTATTTTGACATGATAGCAGGTGGTTGTACGAAGAGGCAATTGAACCAAAAAGAAAATACAAAATACTTTAAAAAGGAAAATGCAGGGGATCCTTGCGTGCCATTCCAGTTTGTCATACCAGCACCCACATTTATGCACACATGCACACAAACACATAAACACAGGAATGTGACATTTAACTTTGAGCATGGGCACTGGGCCATGTGTATATATTGGTGTGTGTGTGTGTGTGTGTGTGTGTGTGTGTGTGTGTGTGTTGGACTGGCACACAAGGGCATTTTCTGAGACTCATCCAAATGTTTATGTGCAAATGGTGACATGCCACCCACCATCAGTCACATTTTTTCTGAAATGGCCTTGTTGAATTAATTTGTCTGAGCACTAGCCCAGAGATGTTTACTGTCCACTGCTTCCATACATACCAGACTGAGTGGCGACAACCCTGTGTATTAATTATGTCCGCACATACTGTTGTATTTGTAGCAATTTGTGTTGATGAATCAATGTCCTCACAGCTACGGCACATGCATGAAGTTACACACCCAGCTGACTGACTAAATTTCCTAAGTAGGTCATCTATGTAAATGCCAGCCTGTCAGTTTACATCAATAGATGCAAAGCAAAGTCAGCACCCTGTGACCAAAACGGAGCGGGATTTGCTCTGTGAAGCTGTAATTAGACAACAGTGACAGTCTGAAGAATATTGCAGTGTTAATCAAATATTTTACTGTCATTAAATTGACATCACCCTCATGTTGGATCTTTAATGACCGCAAAGATGAGCTGTCAGATCTGCCTAGTGCCACTCAGCCACGGAACATACTATACTAGAATCCTGAAACATGGGATGTTATACTTATATATGTTATATATATATATATATATATATGTTATACCGTCGATGGTATTCACACGAGGTTTGCCTTGATGTTAACAGTGGCATGGGAGCTGCCACTCCGACATAAGGACTAGATGTTGATCCCCAGCAATACTTACCTGAAGCACAGAAGTGGGTGCTCAGCTGAGTGAACCCTATCAATACGAGTGGGTAAAAATATTGAAAAATCATTGCATAAAAATCATTCACCCCCCAATTCGATATCGATTCAGCAAACCCTCTGAATCAATTCACCTACTGGCCAGTGGGGGCGCTTTACGCATTACTTGTTTGTGTGAATTGTGTTTCATGGACGGAAGCTGCAGGCGACCAAACAACAACAAAATGAACAACAAACGCGAGCGATGGAAAAAGATCAGATGTTTGGACTCATTTTCAATTCCTATGTAATTCTGGATCACAAGAAATAGACAAATGTTAGGTGGTGTGTAACTTGTGCCAGGCAGAATTCAAGTACAAAAGTAACACAAAGAGCTTCTGGAACCACTAAATCCGACACCATGCCGATGCTCTACTACAACAACCCTCGGATGAAACTGTTGATCCGAAACAGACGTAACTCGACAAAGCCTTTGCCTGCAAACAACTGCCAAGCTCTGTCCGTGTCCGTCTTCAACTGCAAGAACCTTCGACCCTACAGTGGCGTGGAAAATCAATGTTTTAAGCAGATGTTAGACACTCTAAAACCACGCTACACCATACCAACACGAAATGCCTGCTAACCTTTTATTTTCAGATGTTTTATTGCTCAAAGGTACTATGACGTAAGTAAGATACCACATGTGTTAGTGGTACTAGTTATTATTTGTGTATTTGTAATATCGAATCCAAACGTAAAGAATCAAAATCGAAATCGAATCGTCAGGTTCTTACCAATAGCCAGCCCTACCTATCAATAGACTGATGTGGGTGCTCACAGGGGAATCGGAGGCCCCCCTAGAAGGATGTGGACCAAGCTTACAGAGAGAATTGAGAGAAGGATGTTGAGATATTTAGGATAAGGGAAGTTTACCTGGACTAAACATCTCTCCTGCCGGTCTGGGCGTAGTATTCTACCACCACTACTCCATAATGGGGGATGTCATTTCAGGACTCATCATCAGTAGTGTGTCCTTGAGTCATCAGGTGTTTCTGCCTTTTAACACGAGACAAAATCATCAAAGGTGGCCAGCTACTGGGTGATCATGGTGATGAGCTGGTGTCCCAAGCCCAATCACGATGTTTCAAACCTGGATGTTTCAATGGCTGAGCACTGGGTTCTCATGTGGGGGTGGGGGGTGGGGATTAGTGAGCAGGTCATCTTGATGTTCTATGAGCCCAGCAAGGGCGCTTCAGCTTGATCCCCATCCACTGGCTGCTTTTCTCAGCTGCTTCACAGATGCGTTGTAGATCCAGTTGTCTACCTCAGAGCCTGTCCCTGGATACCAAGGGTGTTTCAGCAGCCTGATGGTGGAACAGGCCACAAAACCTCTGCATCCCACGTCAACCGGATAGATAGACTTTGGCATTGCATCCTTCTTGTTGAACGTCTGCTGCCAGTTGTGTGTAGAGACGTTTCTTGCACTCATAGGCCTCTGGAATGTCATTCTCCCATGACATTGTGAGCTCTGTGATGAAAACCGACTTCAATGAAGGGGACCAGAGGGCCAAGTCTGGCCTGAGGGTGGTGGCTGATTAGTTGCCGGCCAATATTCACCAGCATGTTCTCATCCCGAGCCATGGCTAGATGTCTGGCTTTTGGTCTGGTAGTTAGGCCTTTTCCTTCCCTCTCGGATAAATGTTGGTGATGTCACGGACGTGCTAGCTCTCAGGGTCAAGGCATTGGTGGTCTTGAGGACCTGGCTGTGTCTCCAGGTGTCGCGACCTTCTGTGAGGCTGGTCTTACATCTGCTCCAGATGTGTTTGAGAGTCGCTGGAGTTGGACAGAGGGCACAAGGTGGGTCCTTGCCATACCACTGGTTATGCTACACTCACTGGCTACGTCATTAGGTACATCGGTGCAGTGTCATCCAATCCAGTCCAACCGCTCTACTTTAGATTCTACTATTATGAAGCTTATGCATTTTCAGTTTTTACTTTTACTTCAGAGTGTAAAAAAGGGTTATTATAGTTTGGCTTTTTGTTTGTTGCAGGGGTCATAGTAGGTGATAGATAAATGTATTAAGGTGTGGTGTTCCTAAATCTGCTCCACTACAATATAATGCACCCTACTACGTCTTTTGTGACAGTGAATGCAGAGCAATTGAAAAGGTATCAACGCTTGTATTTATCCGATTTAGATCACACTGGTAAACTGTGTAATGGTATTCCTGGGATGTCTCACGTCTACTAATGATGCATTGGACTTTATTTTTATGTCACATTTTTTTGTCCATTTCTCCTCCAGACTCTGCAGGTCCGATGAGCACAGCCCACTCCCATCCACACCCCCCACCCATGGGGGGTATGTTGGGCCACCCGTCCGTCATCAGCAGCTCCAGACACTTGCCATCATCCATGTCCACCTTGGGCTCACCAATTAATGGTCTGGCCTCACCCTACCCTGTCATCACCTCATCTCTGGGTTCGCCCTCCATATCGCTGCCGTCCACGCCCAACATGAACTTTGGACCACTCAACAGTCCTCAGGTGAGACAGTGTGCAGATGACATGATGGTACTCTACCGACCTCTTCTGAAATACAAGTTGTCATCAAATTGAGGAGTGTGACGTACCAAGTGCTTCAGTCATGTATTTAAGTACTGTTTTCATGATACTTACTAATACAAGTACCATTTAATTGTTAGAACAACTGAACAACTGGGCATGCAGGACCAAGAAAGCAAAAACACAATCAAATATGGTGACTAAAAGTCAAATAGGACCTATTCTATTTAATAGGTCCAAATTTCAGCAACAAGGTCCAGTGTCAGCTTCTGTTATGGCCTCCTCCAAGTGGTGTTGTGGAGCCTCATGGCTCAGGGGAGGAAGTAATTGTAGTTGTCACGTATTCAGTATGTATGAAAATGTGAACGTTTTGAGAACGTCACGGTGGAAAACTCGTGCCTGTGTGACGTACGTGTATGTTTGAAAAGAGCCTTTTTCTATCACACCACTCCAACTAAAATTATGGAACTAAAGTGGGGGTATATATAGATTTGGGAAGGCGCCGAGATAATTTTAGGAATGTTACACTACAACTGAATTATGACCAATAAAAACGTAATACACGCCGATTTATGTACTGTCCTTAATCATTCACAAACAGGACTTACTCAGCTTTTAGAATTTACGTTTTTCAGTCACAGGGCACCTTTGTTAAATGTCTCCCTTAGTTTGATCAAAAGGGCACAGGATAGATAAACTCATAATTTAACAGTTGCCTGTTAAAAGTCTCCTGAGCCCAAACCGGGTAAATGCACAAATGAATAAATGCAACTCATTGTCAACATCTGTGATGCTGTGAGCGTCACACGTTTGGCACTCATTGCATAAACAGCTTGAACAATTCATTCATTCATTCATTCATTCATTCATTACCAGAACTGCAATTATATAATGTTCTGCTGCTCAACTAGTTTATTCACTGACCCACAGTGAAATGTGCCACATAATTACTTTTAGAGTCTCTGAGAAACCTCATGTCCAAAAGGTCCTTTGAGTTTCGTGTCATTATCTTGGGAGGGGGCTAATACGTGCAACCCGTGTATTGGCCTTGTAATGGAACACTGTGAGAAAGGAAAAGGAGAAGTCCGATTTTTCCTTCTTTGTATATGTTTTTCTTTGTAAGCATTTGTTTTTATCTCTGTGAGCAGCTGCATCTTCTCTCTGAACAGGAACATCTGCTAAATGGCTCTTTTTACTGTCCAGCAAGACATGCACGACAAGAAAAAAGAACAAGTGGAGATGCTTTTTACGTGGTTCACTGAAAGAACTACAAACCCCACACGGCTCAGTGCTTTGGGGATTGTCCATACATACATGGACATGTTTAGAAAGCATGAGCGGCTGGATTGAGGCCAACGCTGCAGGGCACCGCAGAAAATAATATAAATTGCTTCCATCACAATATGGATCTGTGCCTTTGGCACAGTCAGGATTAATACAGTTACACGGGGTGGTGATGACCAAGTTGCCATCAGGTCACTGAGTCATATGGAACATCCCCTATGTATTTCATAGGTGAACTGAAGTTCATGAGCATGGGGGCGATTGACAGACGACTGACTTCATTCACTGTCCTGATTATAGTGCTGCTGATCGGATGGTGAGCGACGTCTGATGAAAGATTCACATTCTTCCATCCCTGTATAATTAGCAACCCTTTTTAAGGCGTATCCCACCATCTAGTCCAAGACTTGAACATCATAGAGGACAAAGGAACCAGCAAATCACACAATTTAAGAGCCAGGGGCCACTGAGCACTGCATTTCCTGAGATGCAAAAACAAATAATAGCAATAACTACCATCAGTCAGTTGACTCAGAGATTCAATGCGTTTGTGTCAAGTTCTGTGTTTTCAACTGAAAAAACGATCTCAGTTTCAAAGCGAAGATGTGCAGGCTAACGAAACGCCAGGCCGGCATGTATGCTGCCGTATGTTTTTAACGACGTGTGTGCAGTATGAAGAATGTATGACACATCAATAATCCATACACAGGGTGCATGGCCTCCCAGCATGTACTGTATGTTACATGTCTGAGCAACTGTTTGGAGTTTACCAGAGTTTTACTTTGTACAAGTGTAAGATGAATTATTTAGTGAGAAGTGAGTTGAAGAGTGCACAGAAGAGAAATAGCTGCTCACATATAAGCGAGTGAGCGGTGGGTGGGGGGCGGGTTGGGCAGCCGCTGAATGCTGATTTAAATATGAGTACCTGCCTTTGAGCCATCTGCGGCGGGTAGGCAGCTCGACAGCTTAGAGAGCACAAGAAACGATATCTCCTGTTTCCTCTGCTCCACTGCGATGTCACTGCTGTGGACGTCTGAGTTCAGCCTCCCGTTGGACGCGCGGCAGTCGTGCGCATTGTAAATAAGTAATAGCCAGCCCGAGGTGACCATCAGATGTCCTTTATGTCGCACTGCATCAAAGATAGAGGACATAAGAGCACATGTGGGTCAGGATTGTCGGCTGCTGTTGGAATCCAGACCTCTGTATGCAAACAACCAAACAGCTCGTCCTCACGGCCTGATGCCACACGTGAGTTCTCATATCACAGTGGAGTGTGAATTTAATTTGTGGACTCCAGTGAAAGTGAGGGGAGACATTTGAAGTCAATACGTCACCTTTGATGCCCCGACATGTGAGTTCCCTTTGCTGTTCCTGTGTGAGAACTGCACTTTCTGTCCACATGACTCCTCTCATATGCCTCCCCCTGTCAGCACGCATTAAGGGACCCGTAGAACCAGCCGATCCCACTAACCGAGCATGTGATCGCACCCCGAAGCACTTCCATGATGAAGTATGTGGGTAGAGGAGAGACAAATTCAACTCAGCAGACGCTGAGACTTTCTTACTCCCCCCTCTACTTCCTGTCCTGGTCTTTTTACTTCAGTTCTGGTCACCTCAGCTTCACCTTTGTTCCTCTGTGGCCCTCTCGTACGTCCTGTCATCCTCAGATGAACTCTCTGAACAGCGTTAGCAGCTCAGAGGACATCAAGCCGCCACCGGGTTTGCAGAACATGGGAAACATCAACTACCAGTGTACGAGCCCTGGGGGGATGTCAAAACACATCTGCGCCATTTGTGGAGACCGATCGTCAGGTAATGTTACAGAAGGAAGGGCAAACCAGTTTACACCCACCACCGACTGAGGACCACAGATCACACCCGTTTGCACGTGTCATGTGAAACAACGTGGGTATGGGTTTGTTTGTTTGTTTTTTTCAGGAAAGCACTACGGCGTTTACAGCTGTGAAGGATGCAAAGGTTTCTTCAAGAGGACCGTCCGCAAAGATCTAAGCTACACTTGTCGAGACAGCAAAGAGTGCCTGATCGACAAGCGCCAGCGAAACCGCTGCCAGTACTGTCGCTACCAGAAGTGCCTGGCTATGGGCATGAAGAGAGAAGGTGTGTGTGTGTGTGTGTGTGTGTGTGTGTGTGTGTGTGTACACACTGGGTTAGTACACATCTGGTTGAGGATGGAGGTCTTTCCCCGATGTGAATCGGTGCGCTATTTATTAGGAATAAAACAATCCTCTGTCTTCTTTCTAAGTTGGATTTATTGGTGTAATTCATAGAAAATCAAATTCATCCTCCACAGGATCAACCAAGAAACAACAGAGGACAAAATTACTCATGTTTAGAAACCAGATGTGGGCGTATAAGACCTCTGAATGTTCAATCGTTTGGAATCGTATCATGAATTGTGTTGAATCGGATCCTTTGGTTTCATCCCAGCTGGTCGAGGCAGAAAACCACCCACATGTCACCATGGATCTGAAGGCTTCTGTGACTGTGAAAGGACGATTTTCACGTAGAGCTGTTCAGTGGAATGTTGGCTGTAACTTAGAATCAGCAGTTTTCTGAATCTGCACAATACAAATAAAAGCTGACTTGACAAACTTTTCCACAGATGCTCAACATGTCCGGTTTGATTCCATGGGAACATGAATAACACCCACCGAAAACATGTAAAGGGACATGTAGAGATAAATGTTTGAATATTTAGTTGATCTTTGGGGTGTTGTATTATCACGGCTGATTGTCCGTTCTCGTATGGATCTTTTGTGTTTGCAGCTGTACAGGAAGAAAGGCAGCGTGGGAAAGAGCGGGGGGAGAACGAGGTGGAGTCCACCAGCAGCTTCAGTGAGGAGATGCCTGTAGACAAGATCCTGGATGCTGAGCTGGCTGTGGAGCCCAAAACAGAGACGTACACCGATGGGAGCCCCAGCAACTCAGTAAGACTTTATCATGTCTACTTATTTACTTTTTACTTACTTACTTATTCATTCAGGAATGTACAGAAAGGGAACATCTGTCTTTGTCTTTAATTCTGTGTGTGAACCAGGCTGTGTGTGTGTCTGTGTGTGTAGAATATGGAGGTGTGTTACATGCTCCTCCACCATCAGTGCTTTACCAGTCTTTTCTTGTCGCCCTCATCCTGACAAGCCACCAGGAGTTTACCCGCTGCCTCTCAATGGCTGTTTTTTTTTTTCTTTTTTTTCCCAGCATTTTGTCGTAAGCGTCAAGCGACAACACCTTCCTTTTCCCCAACATTCTGCGGCTTACGCAGTGTGGCAACAGCAACGTGTGTCAGTCAGTGGAGGGGAAAACAGTCAATTAAAGACAAAGTAGATTAAAAAAAAAAAAGATGGATGGAGAGATACTTTATTTTAGCCATGATCCCTGTAAACGGGGGTCGCTACGTCTGAGGGGACTCCTTCAGTTTACAGGTCATTGTCAATGGTTCTGGTTTGTGTCTTTGTCTCTCAGACCAATGACCCCGTCACCAACATCTGCCAGGCAGCAGACAAGCAACTTTTCACTTTAGTGGAGTGGGCCAAGAGGATCCCTCACTTTTCTGAACTCCCCCTTGATGACCAGGTCATTTTACTACGAGCAGGTAGGCACACAAGCCTGAAGGTACAGGAAGATACAGGAAGTCGTGTTCACAATGGCCTTTACATGATATGATTGATTAGCAGTTGTCCGTTTTTCACTGGACATCTTTGACTTTTAATTCATTGGAGCTGTTTGTAGCTGAAACAACACTGACCTCTGCTGGTGACAGACGTCACTCGGGGTTGAACCCAGCAGTCCCACAGGAGGTCACGCGGCACACATACTAGAACTTTAAACCCCCCGACCCCAGAAGCCATGTTATGTACTGTTCAGAGGAGAGAGAATGATGGTGTTTCCGGTTTCTTCCAGGCTGGAACGAGCTGCTCATAGCCTCTTTCTCTCATCGTTCAGTCACAGTCAAAGACGGCATCTTGTTGGCCACTGGCCTTCATGTCCACAGAAGCAGTGCCCACAGTGCTGGGGTGGGATCCATTTTTGATAGGTCTGTACCCCAAAAACCACTCATCACTGACGAGAACATCACGTCTTCGTATCCCATCATTCACCTTGGAGTCGAACCTCTCTAAGTTCCTGATCCGATCTCCTGCAGAGTTCTAACAGAGTTGGTATCCAAGATGAAAGATATGCAGATGGATAAGACAGAGCTGGGCTGCTTACGCGCCATCGTCCTCTTCAACCCTGGTACGTTCGCCGCCCCCTGCCCCCGCCCCCCATCACCTGTTCCCAGTGGCCAGCACACACTGGTATTGTTACAAATAGTCTGATCGTGTCTGACGAGGTGCATTTGCTCCAGATGCTAAAGGTCTGTCAAACCCACCGGAGGTGGAGGGGCTGCGAGAAAAGGTCTACGCCTCATTGGAATCGTACACGAAACAGAAATACCCCGATCAACCTGGCAGGTTCGGAAGGATCTGTTTTCATTGCTGCATGGGACATATAGTAACAACAACAACAACAACAACAACAACAACAACAATAACAATAATAACAATAATAATACATTGTAATTATATTGGTTATATATGAATATAGAATATTCATATATAGTTATTATAATTATATTCATACTTGTATGTATACTACTATTAATTATATGTATACATACATATATATGTTGGGATTGTTTGTCAGCCCATACCTGAAAATAACATGACCATAGGACATCATTAACATACCCTATAAAAGAAAGAAATACATTCATCCACTTTGGATAAAGAATATACATAGATAATAATGTACATGGAAAAATCTTCAGTGCACATTTACACATAAAGAATTTGTGATAATTGGCTTTTTCACAGTCTCCACACATCCAAACAGTGGATAAATCATCACAATTAATCATAAATGTGATAACAAGTGTTAACTGTGCATTTCTGGTCCCGATGAAATCGACGTCAGTCCCTGCTACTCCCTCTCCTGTGTCCAGGTTTGCCAAGCTCCTGCTCCGCCTACCGGCCCTACGCTCCATCGGCCTCAAGTGCCTGGAGCATCTGTTCTTCTTCAAACTGATCGGGGACACGCCGATTGACACGTTCCTAATGGAGATGCTGGAGGCACCCCATCAGATCACATGACAACAGCCTTCCCCTCCCCCTGTATATACTCCCCACGTTGTCAGCAACATGAAGATCGGTTCAGAGAGACGTGATTGAAATTGTAAAATTGCATATTTTGTATCAAACATAAAAACTGTAATTAAATGGAAAACAATGTTATTTTGAGAGTGTGGGGAGGACTGAGTACACGGTCAGAAGAAATAAAGATAAAGATTTCTTTTGTAAATAGATAATTTCAGGTGTCTGTTTTCAAAGCAACTGAATGCAATTTGAAAAATGAATCATATTTTATTCAGAGAAATTGTACAAAAACAGAAAACATCTCTGCATTTCTTAAAATTATTAAAAAATGTACGTAAAACATGTACTTGTTTTGTCTGTTTATTGATATATTATGAAACTTTTATCCTTTTAGAGCATGAGAACTTCTACAGCTTCAACATTTACGTGTGATGTTTTTTCACAACTTAAAGGACAGAATACATAAAGCACAAAAAATAAATGGCTATTTGTGTTTGAACGCTTTTGACACACAGCCTTGAGTAAAGTGACTTTAAAGTGACATGAAAAAGTGTCATATTTGATTGTCGTCTCAATTTCAACTGAACAACAGAAAACAAATATGACGCCTGTCAACATGTTAAAGTGATTACCTGACTTAAAATGTCATTGTAGATTAAAATAATTCCATCATCAGTAGTCAATATTTATTATTGTGGTTTTGCCTTTCGACCACCACCAAATATATCAAACTTACTCCAATATTCTGATCACCTTGTTTGGCCTGCACTTATTTCCAAAGTTTATTGCCACCTACAGACCTGTCAGAGTACTGCAGAAATTATTTATGCAATAGCTGCTAGACAAAAACACAACACAAGATGTATGCTACCACCACCAATAATAAACTACAGGAAGGATGTGTCTTGATTTGTAGGCGCGTCTCCTCTTTCCTTTGTAGTTCCATGCATGACCACTGGAGGGCGTCCTCTATCTATGGGTCCTCGGAGACCCCCTGGCCTTCATGTGTAGATCTCCCCCTGCAGAGCTCCACAAACACTGTCGATTCAATCAGAAGCAGGATGAGATGTGAAACATGCTGAGGACCAGGCTGAAGATCACTGGTGTGACGTCAGGGCCTAAAACTGGATGAAAATTGAATTAAATTACAGTTGTGTTGAAGGATTTCAGAAGGAGTCGGTGTTCTGCTGTACGTTGACATATGAACCTCATATAAACATATATGAACATATGACATATAAAACAGTTGAGAACATTCTCTGGAATGTACTGAAATCTATCGATCTATCTATGAAGCACAAACTGGAGACACACACACACACACACACACACACACACACACACACACACACACACACACACACATACACAGAGAGAGAGAGAGAGAGAGAGAGACAGGGAAGGAGCGAGAGAGAGCAGGTGCAGGTAC
>CAAKHB010007338.1:130124-141890 GCA_901007665.1 Aeoliscus strigatus
ACAGACAGGTGATGTTTTCTATGGTCTCCTGGCATCTTCCTCTGCCGCACGAGGTTTCATTACACTGGGCTGAGTGGACAAGAACACGTTTAGAACAAACTCCACCTGTGAGTGGAGTGTGAGTAGAGCACAGCTGAAGTACCTTGATAGCACACCGGGTATTTTTGATTGGCACATTTCTCATCATTCCATTTCCCTCGGTTTTGTCCTGTCTTGACGTAGATCTCCACACAAAAATCTGCACTGTGGTTGTTGTTTGGTTCATTGTCGGCCCACGAGTTCTCACCAATCCACGAGCTGTTATTACCGATCCAGGTCCAGTTCCCACCCCTGTATTTCTTTCTGATTCCGATCCAATAATATGGGCTCTTACTTCTGTTTGGCAGCCATGACACCAGATAGTCATTCTCCTCCTGGTTTTGGATGACCACCAAGTCTGTGTAAGTGGCCTGGCACCACGCTCTGGCCTGTTCCCAGTTCATGGTCTCATTCAAGTAATGATATGTCCAGCCCAAGGTCATCTCAGCTAACGGGCCACCTAACGAGAAAAAATTCAGGACAACTCATCTGGGATTTTCCTAAACAATGTTGTGTCCACTACTACTATGTACTACTGGTACCAACCAAGGATGAAGATTAGTGTCCACTTCTTCATTGTTCTGAAAAATATCACAGAGCTAAATATGGAGCACTATTAGAGAAACAATGATGACAGAGAGCTTGTCGACTTACCTTCAAACTGTACATGCAGGATATCTCGATACTTCTCATTTGTTTCCAGGTCTGTGTTCTTCTGTCAGTATTGAGTGTGTGGTGCAGTACGTGAGCCGTGATGCTTTTATATTTGTCTTTCTCAATTCAGTACAACATCATCATAGAATACCAGGATGTTTACTGTAAAATGTGAATGCATGTGTTGACGGATCATCTGAATGACGTGTTCTGTTGAAACAGGCACGCAGGAACAAAAAAGGAAAACACAGACAAACTGACAAATTGAAGCAAATGGTTCACAGGTTGGAGTGGCTGACCATTCCATTTTCCCTGTCCCCAGATGGTGAGAGGCTGCGGTCACGGCGATAACCTCCTTTGTGTAAGTAGTCGTTGTGGGTCCGGGATCACTGACATCTCTGCTCTTGACATGAGATACATCTATTTTTGTCTCAGTCAAAGTGCTGACTCAGTGAAACAAACAAGGATGATGATCTGCAATTCAGATTACACTTATGTAATAATAAGATAAGTACTTTATTTTCCCCCTGTACCACTTCCTCCTCTGCATGCCTCTGCCATGATCCTTGCAAAGAGACAACAGACACAGACAAAAAGTCTGTGGTTGCTTTTGGAAATGTCCTTCCTGGACCCTGGAAAATGACACTCAGTCAGCAAGTAGGAATGGGTCAGTGTCATGTGAGTCTGAACCCTTGTACCAGTGAGCAGCAACAATCTATGTATCTATCTATCTATCTAGAGCTATCTAGATAGATAGATAGATAGATAGATAGATAGATAGATAGATAGATTGATTGATAGATGATAGATAGATAGATAGATAGATAGATAGATAGATAGATAGATAGATAGATAGATAGATAGATAGATAGATAGATAGATAGATAGATAGATAGATGATAGATAGATAGATAGCATATCTATTTGTGTATATTAAAGGTTCATAAGTCATATATATGAATAAAAAATGAACAAGCAAGTGATCATTCAAAGTTTTATTATGAATTTATTCCTGTGAAACACTATTTTACATGTAAAGACATCAGAATGAACAATTCAAAATTTATATAAATATTACATAAATAGTGAAATCCATATCCTAAAATGATTCACAGTTCGGCATGAACGTGGCTGTGCACGACGTGAAACAGTTTTCTGGTAACACAAAACGTTGCAGCAGTAGTTGGTACTGTCTCCTCATACCAGGAAGGTCCCTGGCCTGGGCTCTCCCTGTGTCTGTGTGGGTTCTTTGTGGGTACTCCAGCTTGGTCCCACCTCCAAAATCATGCTGAGGTTGAGCATGTTTATAAAGCTGCAGAACAATGTGTTCAATACAAAACTCCCTTTGGAAGTAATAGGAAAAAAACCCATCAACAACACAGGAGGACACGGATCATTTTGGAACAATAAAGTCCAAAAACCATCAGTGACAGCTGAGCTGTCCTGTTTTGTCCCTGCAGAATCTGACTGTGCTCTATATGAGGATGTCATATATGTGGCTGCCCTTCTTGTACACCTGTGGGGGGTCTTCTATGTCAGAGTCACTGTGAAAAAGAACAAGACAAAAGAAGATGTAGAGCGCTGGACATCACAGTTAGTGGAATGATGAATTATTCATGACGAATTCATGAATGCTTTTCTCACCTGCTCAGTTCAAATTTGTTTGCCTTCTGCCTCAGTCGTTTCAGGATAAACAAAGCCAACGACAGACCGGACAGTGACAGGGCGCCCCCTACTGCCATACCAGCGGTAATCACAGAAAGCGTGACAGCTGAAAAGCAGAATGACATTTTTAGTATTTGAGACTAAAACCTTTGCTTTGGTTAGCTAGTTAGTTAGTTAGTTAGTTGGTTCTACCTTGGCACATTGGGTTCTTTGCAGTCCAGTTGCCATGGCGGCCACAGGTCAGCAGGTCATGACCTTCTAAGGAGTGATCCTGTTTGCATGTGAAGGAGCACTGAGAGCTGTATACTGGCTCATCGTTGGAGCAGTTGATGTAACCATTTTCAGGGGCCTCCAGCAGGGGACATCTTATGGCTGAAAGAGGGAATTTTCAATTGCACATAAGTAAAAGATGTCCAGTGACACACGTCACGGAGTATCATAATGAATGAGGGTTATAAATAACGCAGCTGGGTTTAGGTGTATACCTGTGCAGGTGGGGGTTGTAGAGGTCCACTGGTCCGAATGTGTACACGCGATTCTCTGTGTACCTTTGAGCTCGAATCCTTCGTCACAGCTGAATTCGCAGACTGTATCACGTGCGTAGTGGATCCCAGCAGAAACAGGTGACGACAGAGACGGGGTGCAACTGATACGACCCCCCGTTGGAACATCAGGAGCTGGACATCCCGGGGCTGAGAGCGACCAAATAACATAAATACACCTCGAAAGTAAGTCAGCGATGCTGCCAACATGAGCAGATGAGCTACATACCTCTGCAGAGAGGTAAAGGGTCAGTCCACTGTCCATCTTCAGAGCACGTAGTAGTTTGTCTCCCCTGAAGTTCAAAACCAGCTTCACATCGGAAGCTGCAGGTGGAATCTGGTCGTAGGCGGTTCGAAGGTTGACTGCACTGGGTGATCAGAGGAGCTTCTCCCTCTGGGTTTTTGCAGTAGATGGCTGACAGGGAGTAGACAAATACATGTTTTAGTCAATGTACTTCATTTTGTTATTTGAATCCTTAAAACATATTATGTTTGCCATTCAAAGGGTCCTCACCTTCACAGCGAGGCATCTCCTCAGTCCACTCGGCAGCTGACGTGCACGTCACTTGGCTCGGTCCCACCAGTTTATAACCAGGAGAACAACTGAACCTGCAGGTGCTCCCATAGCTGAATCTCACATCGGAATCATCTCCACAGCTGATTCGACCGTCCTCTAACTCCTGGAGAGCGGGGCACTGGACAGCTGTTACCCAGAGGAGGTAAGTACGATCAGATATAGACCCGAGGGAGAACCTGTTACTACGACTTTAGCAGAATACACAAGGACATACCGACGCAGAACGGCTGTGAGGCATTCCACTCCCCTGATGATTCACACTGCAGGGTGTCAGATGGGGAACCAACAAGTTGATAGCCTTCATCACAGGTGAACACACAGGTGGACCCGTAGCTGGAGGGGCCCAGAGGGTCTGAGCATTTCATGGAGCCTTTTTCCAGATGGGACAGCTCCGGACACTGAACCACTGCAAGAAACGCAAGAAGAAGAATTAGTTCCTCTGAAGGTGATTATTTGATTGTGTGCATAGAAAATTGTACTTGGTTGTTGTGAGCCGCTCACATTGACACGTAGGGGGCGTCTCGGACCAGTTCTTTGAGGCTGTGCATCTCAGCGGCCTCGACGTACTCAGCTGGTATCCTTCCTCACAAGAATAATGACACAAGGACTCGTAGGAGAAATCCCCATACACATGAGTGCAGTCGACACTTCCTTTGGACGGGACAGTCACCTCGTCTTTGTTACACTGGACAACTGGAAAAGAAAAGCGACTCCAGATCAACAGTCTGATCTCAGTGTGTGACAGTAAAGCTGCAGCGTGTTCTTACCTCGCTCACACTTCTCTCCATAAAAGCCTTCAAAGCACTCACACTGGTGGCTGTTGATGGTTTCAACGCAGTCGCCATGGTCACAGGAGTCATTCTTACATGCAGCTGGGAAATTGATGAGATGAGATGACATTGATCATACTTTTTTCTTTTTTTTAAACATTTTTTTTCCTGAACAAAACACACAAACTACCCCCCTCCCCCAGCCTCTTGTTGCCTACCTGTATAGCACAGAGCGGTCTTTTGCTTCCCGCATCTTTCATCATTCCACTTTCCAGGCTGCAGATCCCTCTTGATGTACATCTCCACACAATCCTCACTTTCCCGCAGACGCTGCCTGTTCCTCCCATTGTTTGGTTCACCCTTTGCCCAGTTTGCTGCCTTTTCTGTCAGAACCTTGTTGGTCCCGACCCAGGTCCAGACATTATTGACTTTGCGGATCCCAATCCAGTAGTACGTGGCTCTTCTGGGTAGCCAGCTGTTGAGATACTGAATTTCCTCCTGGTTCTGGATGGCCACCATGTCCGTGTAGTGCCTCTGGCACCAGGTTCTAGCCTCCTGCCAGTTCATGGTGTTGTTGGAGTAGTAGTAGGACCAGCCCTCTACCCCCGTGGTCAGGTACAGCACTGAGGAGGCAGGATGAGTCACATGTTACATTGTGGGGCAACAACACAAATTTAAATACCTAAAATGAATATTATAAAAGTTTACATTTAATTTAGTAGTTGAATACCTGAGAAACTAATGACCAAGCTGATCCACGAGGCAAATTTCTTACATTCGTGGGTCTGATGTCGTCTGTAACACAGTTCCTGTGAAATTAAAGAAGATGCATTATGGTAAATCCACAAGCTGAACACAAGTAAACTGAATATATTTGGACTCAGCAGGATCGACTCCAATCTCACCATTTTAATGGGTGACTGATCAGCTGTCTGTAACGTCTCTGTCTCTGTCTCTATGGCTGAGGTGAATCTGGTGTTTATCCATTGCACTGCCTGCTTTTATACACTTCATCAGCACCATCCACTTTTCTCGGAAGTTATCAGCAGGTTTGCAGTGGAAATTCCCAGCACCCCCCGACACACATACACACACACACTTCCCCACTTCCAGTTTTATTTTAACCCTTTCGCTTCGCTCATTCTTTGTCTTCAGATGCCTCGTATTTTTCTTCTTACAGCCATTAATCGTACAGTGAATGTTACATTATTATTACTGTTGTTGTCTTTGCTGTTGCTTTGAAATGTTCAAAGTAAAGAGTGTTTAGTGTGTGTGTGTGTGGGCGTGTAACACAAACATGACTTGTTTGCGACATTCCGGTCTCAATGTGGGATTTGATCTAGGAATTGAACATGGGACTGAAGTGGGACATGACTTGGTCTCAGTGTTGAAGATCACATACTTGTACATATTCTGAATAGGAACGTTTAAAACCTTCCTGTTGTGTTAGGGTCAGTGTCGACTGTTTCTAAAATATAAATGCATAAAAAAAACCCACATACATGTGTTTATTGCATCAACTTTGTCAGGCACCTCTATTTCGACAAAATGAAACAAAACAAAACAAAAAAACAAACAGACACATTATTCACCAAATTATAAAATGCTCTGGCTGAAATTAGGACCTTTGTGTTGTTAGGGTTTTGACCCCGTTATAAAATAAGTTTGTAAAGCAACAATCAGAGCCAGAACTGAAATCAAAAGTGCACCGTCAGCCGACATACTGACAGGCAGCTCTTCTCCCAGTCATTTCAATCAAGCTTTGGGGCATTTTCATTTTTTGTACAAAAACAAAACAAACAAAGACAGGTACTGTATGTCCAGACATGTGAGGTCAGTTCAGTATAGAGTTGATGACTCACAGAGTGCACGTAGGGGTATACTAACAAAAAAAAGGCCCAGGGGCCCACACCAAAAATATTAGAGCCAATATTTTTATGGATATTGAAGCCTAACTAGGTAACCAAGTAATGAGAAACAAATTGGATGACAGATAATGGTTTTTACTGTATATTACAGCTGATTTAAGACACATGTCAAAACCGAGCCATTAACATAAGAGATGGTAAGAGGAACACAAGAGGAAGGTTAAACGGTACATTCTTCTTCCACACTACTATTCATTTTAATGCCGAGCTTTTTTCACCTTTTTATCAGATTACTTATCTACATATTGTACTCCTGTACAATGCATAAATAAAGACATGTGCGTTGATGAGACACCAACAGAGCCAAAGATATTCCCTCTGTTTCCTCCATTTTATTTTGATTTGAGTCTTTTGGATATCAGTCATCATTTGAAAGTAAGAACGTTTCTATTTGGAGACACTATGACACACGTGTCTTGTTAGTCTGGACTTCAAGAGCCTGTGCGGTGATTCATTCTGATCTCTGAGATTAGAAATCGTGCCAACGGAAAATCCATGTCTCTTACTCATTAAATGAAGAACAAAAGAAAAGACACAGATACAAACACTTAACTGGTGTTTTTAATGAGTGTTTAGGGAAAGGAAATGTTTGCTGCCGGAGCAGAGGCGCCTGTGTTTCCACAAGTGGGACAACATATCCTTCCTCTTTGAGCTGTGGCCACTGTATCCCGACACCTTCTGACCTCCGCCCCTTCCCCTGACAAATAACATCAACTCACTAATACACTCAAACAGAATACAACAAACTCACCCTATGAGTCACCGTTAAAACATGCTGACGGTGCATATTTCATTCTCACTAAAATTGTTCCTAATCACTTCATTTCATGACTTAATTGTAGCTGTGATGATTCATTTTATTTCCTCAAGTGGAGTTAATCGATGGGGTGGAGAACATTCACTGTGCACACCCACTGTGCACAATTCTCAGCACCACAAATTAGGCGCCTTGAAGATAATCAAACAACTCTTCTCATGAAGGAGGTTATCGCAGGAATGCTGCATGTACACTCACTATATAACTTGTAACTTTATAACTGGTTACTATACTTTTATTTATGTAGTACTTTGTATGACAAGGTCAATGGACCCTGACATTAATAGCATTATTTTATCCCTTCTCTTCTTTTATTGAAAGGGCAGAACCAAAAAGCCATTGGCTTCCTCCTGTCTCCTGTGAGTATTGTTTCTTTTATATATTGTCTATATATTGTGTTGAAGTCAAATAAATGAAATGAAGTGAATACATCAAATGCAGAAGTAGACCTTGACCTCACTGATGCACAGAAGTGGAAACATCTCTAATGACAGGAATAAATAAATCAAATCAAAGAAGAAGACCTCTCTTTGAAAGCACGTGCTGATCTCTCCTCCCTGTCTGGATCAAATGTTTTGTCACAGCTGAGTCTCCTGCCTGAGAAAGATCCTCAAAGTCAAAGCTGGAAATCGGTTCCTGTCTAGTCTTTTTAGTATTATTATTATTTCTTTTACTAAAAGTCTTTAATTGAATACAATTCAGTAATGTTGGTTGGTTAGTTATTTTCTCTCAAACTTTGTTGGGATGACTACGCAATTCCAACACTTCCCTCTAACTGCCATCAGGTGTCGCCAGTGTGGGCGTCTCTTATTTTCAGGATCTGTCACTTTAAGACCGGAAATGGAAATCCTCTTCCATATAAGGCGTTTCCGTGTCGCACCATGTTGTCTTGTTTCTTCAGGAGTCTGAACTTCCGGAGGTTTTTTTCTCCTTTCAGCAAAACAACAAGTGCGATGGCAGAAGCTCTTGATAAAGTCCCTGATGTGGAGATTGATCCAGAGGGAACCTTCAAGTACATACTGGTCAGAGTGAAAGTGAAAGATGGCGATGTCCAAAAAGACATTGTCCGGGGCACAAAAAGTGCGCAATATCACAGTAAGTGAGTCAGTAGTTTTCATGCTGTGTGTGTGTGTGTGTGTGAGAGAGAGACTTATAAACGAGATAAGACAGACTTACCACTTATTTTATTATTACTTATTTGAGTTTATTGTGGTTGATGATTATTTTACACATGACATACAACAGCTGTGGTTCATTTTAAAGTGCTCTATAAATAAAGTTGAGTTGATAGTTAAACCAGGTGTGTGCTTTGGATTCTTTTCAGATCATATTTTTGAGAAGGTCAGTCCAGTGATGGAGGCCTTGGGGATGGAGTGTAGATGCCTTGGAGGAGGGAAAATCGAGCACAACAGCCAAGAAAAGAAGCTGCGGGTGTTTGGAGAATCAACCGTAAGTTGATTAACATGAAATTAATGTCACACTTTTTGATTTCCAACACCTAATAGATTCTCGTTGATTGCAGGCCTATGGTAAAGCAGACCATTCTGTGTCTGCAGAGAAGCTGAAGGCGTTTTTCCTGGACTATGACATCACCTGGTCTGATGACAATAAATAAAGTGTTTTAGTTTTTTTCCAAGTTTGACTTTCAACACCCCAATTTATTACTGTGACATGTAAGTTAATAGCATCGTTCTATATTGAAGTACTTAGGCTTCAGGCGTTTCACTTAGTGCCATACAGTGTGGAGGCTGAGGGGTAAAACTCTGCCAGAGTTGTAGATGGATCAGCTTCATCAGAGTCTGAGGCAAAGTGCCAAGCGTAAAGTCCACAGGAATGGGTGAGTCGTCTGGAATCACTACTATATCCTGTTCGTTGGAGGGAAAGTTCCTTCTTCATATAAACAGCTAAAGATGGCAGCAATGGATTTCATTTGTTATCACCAATATAGACTTTCAGTTTGCCGTAAAATTATTATAAAACAGGACTGACTAAATCAGGAATAAAATCATATGAACTGGAATATGTTTGTCATGTTTCATCTAGTTTCATCTGGGTCAGGTATTTTGAATATGGCTAATATCTAGTAAGCACAAAATGCAGCTCATGTCATTAGTTTTGCAGATCTTTGTCCAAGTACTGGACACAGGCAGCATATGGGGTGATTATGGTGGTAGATGGAACATACGGGAGCTACTTAAATTGATTTTATGTCAACTAAACAAGAATGTTTCTAAAATGTTCATGGCAATCTATAAATAGCTGACATCTTTCACTCCAAACTGCAAATGCCAAAATCATGGTGCGCCATGATTTGTACAAAGGTCAGTAAAACATTTGATGAAATACTTCTGTCATTACCGGTGGTGGAGCAACTAACAGCTTTAAAGCTGATTAGACATTTTAATTCATTCATGTCATCATTTCTCACAAAACATCCACAGTGTACTGTATTTATAATTTCTTGGATAGTTGTATCACTATCACGTGATGTCTACATGGAATATTTGGTTCTGTCATTTGTTTTTATTGGCTGTGACTAGAAACATTCCCTTTCAATTTTACCAGTTGACATCCTCTTCCCGGTGTTTCCCTTGCATGAAATTGTCTGGGGTTTTATGTTGTGCTTCCACAGTGGCGCTGTTCTTCCCATTGTTTGTTTGCTTGTGACTCAGCTTATAATGTGAAGGAAGAATGGTGTTTGAAATCCATTTCTGTCTAGACACCGGGGATGCTCTTCACCTTGACCGTCAGCATATGACATTAAGACTGCATTCTGCCAATTACCCTGTGACCTCAAAAAAGAGGAAAACACTCCAGCTGCCATCCTAAATCTGGAGTCCATTTCCTGTTCACTGATAACCTTTCCATTATCTTCAAATGTGGAGGGCACAGAGGAGGGGAGAGTGTGAACTGTCTGACTCCACATTGTTCTTGTAAAACATGTGGACTCCAGTAAAAGTCGACTGAGCAGAATGACTTCATATAAATGGGTGGAGGCTTTCTACAAAACTCAGGTCCAGAAACCATAGAGGTGTTACAAGGGTGACTCTGAAGCAGGTGGAAGAATTGACCATCGTGACAATAAGTGTTTTTGTTAAAGTTCATGACCTAGATGCTGAAACACAAATGCAGGCAGGTATTTGACCTGCTTCAGGACAGTGCATGGAGAGAAAATATTATAAGAGCAAATAAAAAAGGGACTTTCTGTCTCTGTGCATTATATGTATATAGGGTTGTATCTGTATATGTTTGACCTGTAATGTAAAAAATAAAATAAAAAGAAGCTGTTTGTGATAATAATCAATGCTGCTAAGGAGATTTCAACAGTGATTAGCATCAGTTTGGAAGCCTGGTTCCTAAATGACAGCTCAGTTCCTTCCTTAGGTGACTGGTAAACAAAGGCTTGGTTTACTGAAGTTTCAAGATCTTGTCAGGGGAATTGCCTGGGAATCTTTCTGCATGGAATTCTCTACTTCTCTCCGGGTACCCTGACTTTCTTTCTTTCTTTCTTTCTAACAGGACAGTATCAGCAGTCCTGCATATATACATCTGCCCTCCTTATTTCAATAGACTTGATACGTAATGTGAATCAAAATGTATATACATGTATACATACTTGTTTAAATGTACATATACTTTTTTTTATTATTTAGCGACAATATATTCATATTTTATTTCTTGTTCACTATAGTGAATATATATATGTGATATATGATAGATAAATGAGTAGACATATCTACTTACACAGTTCATTTTTAAAAATATTAACAGCCTTATTTCAAAAATAATTTCTTGCAATGTCTTATCTGTCGAATTACTGTCTTTTTGTGCTTTTATGTGTATTATTTTGCAGAAGCATAGCACTCGTATGTTAAGTGTTTGCACAGTACGTGACAGCTGTTCAGTGCTCTTATTGGTTGGGCGCTTCGGACCTCCAACCAATCAGAAGGCAGAGAGCGAACGTAGTAACAACGTCACATCCGATTCGAGCAATGGCGCGAGATGTTGTAATGTTCTTATGACTGTTTGTTAACAAAACCTGTTGATGTGAAGAAAAGCGAACGCGTACCAGTGTATATGTGAATTTAACAGAAAATCGACAGTAACACCCCCAAGATGTAAGTAAAGTCACATTTGACAAACCATGCTAACGTAAATGCTACCCTCAGAGCTAACGAGACTTAGCAAACAGAACAAAACACTCGGAGTCTAGTGGCTGAATATATCAGTCTATTAAACTATGTACCGTACTCAACTGACTCTCTTCACGTCACTCCTTTGTCAGTTTTCTTTCCTTTTGTCTTTTGGACACAGTAACTGCTGCGACTGCGCCGGTGACATTTGTCAGCATGTCCCAGACCAACTCGTCTCTCCTGGACGAAGTGGTGCTGTGGAGTCAGGAAACCTGCCGCCAGGAGCTCAAGTCTGTCTTACCAAAGCTGACCATATCCTCCCATATGAAACATACCGAACCTGGTGATGGTTAAAAGAGGGAACAGACACAAATGGCATCAGGGAATAATATTAGTAGAGTAGTACTTAGAGTAGCCTCTAAGCGGAGAAATGGAGTTTACACAGCCCACAGGTATTAGATCAGGGGTGTCCAAACCGGTCCTCGAGGGCCGCATATCCTGCAGGTTTTCCATGTCACCCTGCTCCTACACACCTGACTCAAATCAGCAGCTCATTGTCGGCCTCTGCAGAACTTCAGAGACTGATTCAGGTAGAGAGAAAG
>CAAKHB010007338.1:142122-187480 GCA_901007665.1 Aeoliscus strigatus
ATTGTCGGCCTCTGCAGAACTTCAGAGACTGATTCAGGTGAGGTAGGAGCAGGGTGACATGGAAAACCTGCAGGATATGCGGCCCTCGAGGACCGGTTTGGACACCCCTGTATTAGATTGTCAGGGGGAGTTCTGGAACATGGTTGATGATGGGTGTGGGGTCTGTCTTTACTGCTGCCCCACCAGTAAGGTGTGAAGAGGTAGTGATGTATTGTCCAGATTGTTCACTGGTTTGTGGCCCGTGAAGGATATGAAGGATATAATATTGCTTATGTTTGTAGATCTGATGTAATTCGTGTAGCAAATTATTTCACTGTTTTCCTTGACTGTTTTCTACTGCTTACATCATAAGTCCGAGGGTTGGGATGATCATTTACGTACGTTACTCCCTGATTTGAAATACATTTTAATGTCAGGTTGTGTTTGTGATGTAGGTGTGACATGTCAAACATCCATTCAGGTATACTGAAGATTATCACAGAAAGGTTTCTCCCCCATATCGGCTTTTCGGAAGTTGAAAATGAATGCTTCTCCAAGATCTTACCAAAGGTAACCCACACCCACGGTGTTTTGGATCCACTGATCTTGAGTGGCGTATTGATCTGTCTTTGTGAATGTCTGCAGGCAGTGACCGTGTTTGACTGCATGATGAAAGAGATCTCTGCTCAAGTGGGAGGGCTGTCCAGTCAAAACACAGAACTATGTTCCTTCCTGAGGAACATTCTGCAGGTATTTGTCTCATTGATTCAGTCCAACCGTGTGTACAGTATTTGTAGATCCCATCGAATCACTGTTCTCTTTTTCACTCATTTCTAATATGTTTCAGTCTCTAATGCAGATAATCGATGCACTTTCTGCTTGTGTGCGTCATGTTGGTACTTTTGAGGAGACCCTGGACTTGTTTGCTATCCGCTCCTTGCCAACCTGTGTCCTGAAGGTGTTGAAGGATGCTTTTCAGCACTGCAAGGTCAGTCTGTTCAGAACAACAGGGGTTACAAATAAAATCAGTTCAAAACTAGACCCTCATTATTGTTGTCTACCTACTATTTCTATTCCAAATTACTGCACAACTGTGCTATTACCTCCATGAAATGGGTGAATGAATTTGCCAAATTGAATAAATTAATTCCAACAATTGTGAGATTAGTAAAAACACCTGATGAAGTAGATCTATATCATTAACTTTAAGCACGGGTGTAGTTTTCTATCAAACCATTGTATTAGTTGTTGTAATAAAGGCCGGAAAGCTCTGTAATAAGGATGAAGAGAGAACTGCTACGACGCTTTCCTTTTTTTTCTTTTTCTTTTTTAATCTATTGTCGATGACCAGCAGTTAAAGACAGAAGTGTCAATGTCCACATTATTTCTAGGAGAGTGAGGTGATGTACTGTGGCCGTCTGTCCCTGGTGGCTGACCTGCTGCAGGGACTCTTCAAGGAGGCTTACTCTCTTCAGAAGGGCTTGTTGGAGCTGCTGGACCGCTTCTGTGTGAACAGCAGTGCATCAGAGGAGGAGGTCTCAGACATTGTTGCAGGTACATGTTTGTGTCACACTGTAGAAAATGTAGGTGACAGAAGTAAATATAATGGACTATATGACATAGTGCAGGAGTTTCCTTCCAGTGTTTCAGGTCAGGTGAAGTATGACGTGTGCGATGTGACGTGTAGTGATGTGTTGTATTCAGAGATCTTAATTCAGTTTACCTCATTAAATAAATCTCTTTTGATCAGTGATTCACAGCCTCCTGGATATCTGCTCGGTCATCTCTAACCTGGACATCGCCCTCCATGCAAACACGTGGAAATTCCTCATTAAGTTAGTTCCACAAACAAATATTTAGTTTCTGTTAAAGCTGTGTCACGTTCATGAATTTACTTTAGAGTGAGGGGACTCAATTAGTCACAGATGCTTTTTAAAACCATTGCATCTGTATTTAGACAGAGTTTCAAGTACCAGTTATTGGTGGAGGAACATCTGCATCACGGTGACATCTGCAGCAGCTTGTGTGACAACCTGTTAGCATCCTTCAACAACGGCCTGGAGCTGGCTGAGCAGATTAAACATGACGGTCTGCAGGTAGGAATCACCTCTGACTGCATCTGCATCCTTTCACAGATGGCTTCTTTTCTTTTGCAATTTGAAGCATCTGAATAGTTTTGTATTGGATATTGACAGTTGAGTACTACGTGTACAGTTCTCTGCAGACAGACTGACTGAGTGGTGAATGTTCATTCAGTGACCAATGTTTCCCATGTTACACCCCGTTGTTTTAAGCCAAATGTCCAAAGCAGTTCTTTGTTCTTTGTAACCATTTTGTATTTTTGACTTTGTCCCTTTCATAGGAAGCAGCACAAAGTCCAGAACACAAGTTGTTCCAGAAAACTGCAAAGATGTGCCGATTCTTTGCCAACACTTTGGTTCATTACATAAAGGTACTAAAATTAGTATTGAGTCATTTTAAAAACACCTTCAACCAGAAGTTCCTCTTACATTCCATCATTTTTCATAGGAATTCAAAAGTTTCTTGGACAAATACTGTAGCTGCTTTCATCGGCTCTACCTCCAGATAATCAGGTAAATGGGGATCGGCTTTGGTTTTGAGAAGGTGATGATGTACACGTAAGGGTTAATCAACAGGTAGGTGTGTGTTGATTAAGCCACTTATACCACGGTCATTTACCAAAGAAACAGAACTTAAGTTGGACGTGACTGAGCTTTGAGGAAACTGACTTGTGCGGTGTCTCTCAGTAAATTCCCGCCCAGCTTGTATGCACCAACCTTGGCCCCTGCTCTGTCTGAGGAGCTACATGTGGCAGCCCTGGTTCCCATGGACGCCCTCCTCCTCCAGCTGTTGCCTTTAAGGTCTTTTGCTGAAGTCGTCCTCCAGCCGGACCTCCGTGAGTTGAGAGTTTTATATTTACAAACTCAACCAAACTCTTCAAATGAGGGACCGGTCTGATGTGCCTGAGCCCGGTTTCTGGTTGACATTAAACTGAAAGAACATGATTTTATTAGGACAGCCCATAAACTCCACCATACAGTGTGGACCTTTGTGAGCAGTCGTTTCATGCTCAAAGTACCTCACAGGTTTTCAGCAGTCAGTAGATATTTCCGTTGCCCTTTCTGTGATCGCACGCAGGGCTAAGTCCTGAGCACGAGCTCCCCCACTGCCTTCTGCTGGCCAGCGTCCTGGGTCAGCTGGGCTCCCACCCAGAGGAGGTGCTGCAGCTCTGGCACTCTGGAAGTCAGTTCTCAGAGGAGAGACCCAGGTAATCAAAGCATCTTCTCCCTAAACGCCCAGAAGCCTGTCAGCGTCGTCTTCTGCGTTCCTCTGCTCCCCCCAGACGTCCTCTCTACCAGGCAGCGTTCACCAGTTTCCGCCGTTGTTACACTGAGCGTAAGGTTCCCGTGTTGCTGCCAGGTGTGATGATGAACGGTCAGGCCCAAGTCCAGGACTCGCTGCACCGTCACGTCTGTGTGCGTTTGTGTGCCAGCGTAGCTGCGCTTCCCCCAGCACATTTCCCCGTGTTGGTGAGTTCTCACTGTGTCGTCAATAGTCTGCAGCGTCAGTGGACGTTTAACATAAGAACCCTCTGGAACCTGATCGACCATCAGGCAGATCTGTCAAAACACAATGGATTCATGAATTCATCACTTCACTTTAATCATACGCTCACACATTTAGAAACTTTTAGAAACTATTGATTTATCAATGTTAAAATTTAAAGGATCCTTGGGGAAAAAACGTCACATGAGGTCATCAGAGGTTTGGGATTGGCACGATTTAAGAGTATTGTGTGTTTTGATATCTAATCACATTCTGGCCACATTATAGTGTGGAATTTCCCTTCATTCAGTGCAGACTAGAGTTAAACTTTAGTTTTCATCTGTTACTTTCCTCCTCCTGTTTGTGTGACCTCCTGTCTCCTTCATCCCTTTGTTTGTCTTTGTTTTAGGAACGCTGTTTGGCTGACGCTGTCCTGCAAGCTGATACTCAGACAGCTCTTTTGGCAACAGATGTGTGGTGCTTTGCGGCGAGGTGAGAACGATGGAGAGTGGTGCATTTCACCAGGGCTGGGCGACATATATCGATATTTTTAATATATTGATATGTTTTTTAAGGGAGATATGGAATTGTTCTATATCTCACATATCATCATAGATCAGATTTTCGCTGTGATCCGCTCCAGTCAGCTGTCAGGCAGGAGCTCTCTGCTCTGCTGATGGCCTCACCCCCCCTCCTCCTCATGATTAGAGAGGAGACTGATGATGTTTTTACCACGACACAAACACACAAACAATGTAGAATGTGGAGGAGATGGTGAAGTTTGTGGATGTTTGTTAGAGAAAGAGTGAAAGCAGAGAGACAGAGGACACAATCACCAACATGGAACTCTATGTTGATATTGTATGTTTCTAATATGAATGTATTTATTTCAGAAAAAGATTGGCCTATTTTAAAGGCTGTTTCAGAATATATCTACGGTATTTTTTAAATGTCCACCTTCTGGGGCTTGGATTTAAAAAAGCTATCACAGTGTTTATGTTTACATTCTATGATTTGAACAGCTGACCATTTATTCATGAACCTGTTTATTATTTACATATTTATGTATGATTGATTCTTCAACTGTAGTCGGTTTCAATTCAAATTCGTGACATGTCGTGTTTGGCTTCGACGTTGACTGAACATTTGCTCTCGCTTTGTGGGAGAAATATCCCGATATCTGTCGTTGATTGATATTCAGCCTAAAGAGATCTGGATATGACTTTTGGTTCATATCACCCAGCCTACATTTCACCGTTCATCATTGACGGTGTCAGCTGTAATTACATAATGCACATGTCCACTGTTTTATCTCCAGGTATGGAACAGCAGAGCTTTGCCTGCATCATGTCCTTATCATTGCTCAATTGGTGAGTATTATACTTTATAATAAACCTTGAAACATGACGTGCACAACTTTTTATCATCCAAATGTAGTTTTCACCTTCCAGTCTCTGAAACGTCGTCTCTCACCGCATTGACTCGACGATGTCACAAGTTCAGAGGGTGTCTGACCGCCTCCTGGGCACTTTCTAAAATAAGTCTGAATCCCATAATCTCTCTGTAGTGTTCTGGATTAGTATGAGTTCCTCACTGTGTCCGGTGGCACCCAGCCGAGGTGGTAATTGGTGTTTTTTTTTGGAGATTAGGGACGGCGACACCTTTCCGTGACCCATATTGTCAGATTGTGAAAAGACGAAGTCGTAGGTCACACGTTTCCCTGCATGTCCCCTGCTTCCCTTCTTCACCTGTCTTCTGTTCTAACATCCAGTGATATCACGACTGAGGCATTCACACTGATATCAGCTTTACCTCACCGTGTTCCTGCTTCGTCCTCTGTCAGGTGAAAACTTGTGCCCCTGGGTGTTACCAGTTGTCCCACCTGGGGCTGCTGTTGAGACGCATGGTTTTCCTAATGACGCCAAACCACCAGGTGAGAACTGAACACATTTACTGAAGTGTCCCAAATAAATCTCACTTTTTACACCAATGTCCCAGAGATCCTGAGATGACTCTGCTGGTCTTAACACAGTGAACACTGTTTATATATGATGTTGACTCAGCACTTTTTTCTGTATGTCCGATTAGCTGCTGCCAGTGTCGGTTCATGGCTGCTCTTGTGTTCCAAGGCAGTATCTACCACAGTTTTTCATTTTGTCTTAACTATTTCTACTCCCTTTGAATGACTTGAAGGAAGGAGTTGAAGTCTGACTGTTTTCTTTGGAAGAAAGAACTAGAATGTGAAGAATACAAATCACAAACTTCCAGAGAGAACTCCCATTTGAAACTGTTGATGTTGTTACAGTTACATGGGAGAATGTTTGGGACACATATTTAAAATGCCAACAAATTCTGGGAACCGTAATCTGTATACAGAAAATTTGAGGATATTTCCTAAAGTCCACATTGGTCAAAGCCACTAAAAACCCTTGGTGAAGCACACAGATCCCAGGTTTTAGTGTGTGGGTACAAATTTGTCCATGAGCTTCAGAGGAGGCACCATGGTTTGTTCCTTCAGCGTGTCCGTCAACGTACACGTCACAAGTCCTAAAGTCAACGTCTCCATTGCTCTTTGTCAGCTGAAAGTCAACAGCCAACAGTTGAACAGAGAAAACATTGTTTGTTAAAAACAGTGTTTGTCAGAGCGTAAATGTTACAGGTCATGTGATAATGTGTGGTAATATGCAAATTACCAGGGTTGTTTGCAAACTACCCGTGTTTTCGGGTAATGTGCAAAGCTAGTGCATTAGCTAGCCAGCCAGCTAATGTTAGCATCGTTATCAAACCCTAAACCCATACAACCCGTCATAGGTAGCTAGCTAACAATCCATTAGCTAGCACTAACTCTGGCCCCACCCACTGCAATGACAGCAGGTCCAGTTGGTCAGACAGGGAGGGGACCAACCACAGGAGCTACAGTAGGTCTGAGTGAACCTCGTAGATGTTTGTCAGATTTCCTGTCATGAACTAATGAATCGATAAAATCTGTTTCATTCTAACTGATGTTTTCTTCTTTCACAGATGGAGTTGGTGATGTGTTTTCCTCCATCACAGTTGGAAAATCTCCCAGTTTGGCATCACGTCCTCCTCAGAGCTCTTTCAAACGATGCCCGTCATCACGTGGAGAGGGACATCATTGCTCTGAGTGAAAAAGCCGTGGCAGACTGGCAGACTGGAGGGTACAAACTGGACCGGGTGGACAAAGTGGTCAGGACAAAGTCCCATATGGGACATCTTAGAATGTTTGACTGAACTAGATGAGGTTAGATGTAACAAATCAGGGGCGAGATAGAATATTATACAGTTACTGTTCATGGTGGGATCCCATATTTAATGTTGCAGTGTCAGCTAGAATTGGTCCAGTGCTGTTCAGAAAGGAAAGTCCGAATGAATCCATTCAGTCCCATCTGTCTGCAGAACGTGGTGCTGTTGTCCCTCCTAGTGGTGGTTCGAGAGCAGGCCTGTCTGAAGGAGGAACATGTGATGTCTGCAGTGCAGATAGTCACTCAGCTGTGGTCGCGATTGACTCCAGACCAGGTCTCTCTCTCTCTCTCTCTCACACACACACACACACACACACACACACACACGTAGCAGTTGGTCATGTTTTCATTCCTTCTTTTTGTCCTTCAGGTTCAGAGTCACACTGTGCTCCAGCAGACTCTGCAGCTGCTTTTGTCAATATCGGCCCTTTTAGTGAAGAACGTGGAGGCTGCGGACATTTGTCAGGTAGGTTTGTGGGCTGACCAGCATCCACTCAACAGAAAACGGACCTGTGCCGACCGTTGTTGTGTCCTCCAGGCTCTGACGTGCGTGGACGCACTCGTGTCTGTAAAGTGTCCTGATCAGCTGCTCCTGGCTGCTCTGGAGTTTCTGTCATCACTGGGGAAGATCTTTATCCCTCCTCAGAGTCAGGTAGTAAAAATAATCTACCCGTTGGTGGTTGAACTGTCATCGTCACCTCTGTCAAACATTCCGTCTCTTTCAGAGTCAGATCCTGCCGAGGCTCAGTCACCTGTTTGGAGCCGTGCTAGCAGACCGGTCCTGGCTGCTCCATCAACACGCCTTGGAGGCGTTTGCTAATTTTGCAGAGGTAAAGTAAGATCGAGCTGCTGTAACACATGTAGCCCTACGCACCATTTGTCCTCAAGTATAACCTGATCGTTTCCTCTTGGTGCTGAAGACAACAAACCATGAGGAGGTCATTCCCCAGAGTTTATGTGTTGAGGAAACCAAAACCAAGGTGGTGAATTATCTTAGCAAGGTGAGAGACAGACGCTCAGCTTGAGCGACGGCATTCATGTGATCAGACGGCTGGATTCAACCTGTCCACGTTTGGTTGTAGACTGTGAGTGTGCAGGAAGACGTGGGCTCTCGGGTGGAGCGGCTCAAGATGGAGACGCCAGTTATTGAACAACACAACAAGACGCTGGAGGACAAAATGAATGTTTGTGAAAACGCTGCAGCTGAGGTGAGTCACGTCAACCGATGAGCTTCGTGACACATACCATGGTCACAGTTACACTTCCTGTATTCAAACTACCACCAGAAAGACATTGAATATTGTGTTAGAATTGGTTTAAACATATTTCCTGAGTGAAGAAACTTTTTTTTTTATAATGAATTGAACATTTAATTGGATTTGTGCCAGTCACATATTAAAGGACTAGTAACAGCATTATAAAATCACTTCCTCAAAAAGTGCACATTCATTAGAACCTTGATTAAAATGTACTTTTGTGTGAGGAATTAACTCCACTATTATTCCTCTGCTACAGCCTCACCCTAAGAGAGCTCGACAGGAGACTGGCAGAGAGGAGGAGTACCGCCGCTACATCCAGACAGCTGACAGTGCCCTGAAAGCACTCTGGGCTCTCAGTGAGGACACAGCCCCCGGTACCACACCTCCTCCCCGGTGGCTGCAGTCCAGACTGGAGGAGCTGCAGACGCTCGTGACTCAGATCAGAGCAGCCACACATAAACGCTGACTGTTTCCTCTGTGGAGAGAAACACATTTTATTCCCTTGGAGCTGGTAGACTTTGCTGTCTACTGTGCTGCTCCAGGAAATATTTGTCACTTTTTAAAGTGTCATTTTGATGTTATTTTTCAAATAAATATATTTGAACACATGATTGATGATTATTTTGAAAAAATGTTTCACTCACGTAAAATAGATGCTCCAACTTTGTAGATAAATAGAATAATCATACCTTCCCATCTTTATTTCACCAGCTCCCTAAAAACTACAAATAAATTATGTACTTTATATTACACATTCATTCAAAGTGCAAACCCGACAGTTTTCTGACCAAAAACTCTTGACTCTTCATGCCAGTATTGAACATTGGCACATAAACAAAAGCAAATGGAAAAAATATTTTCACCTCAGATTAATGATCCTAATTCATGTTTAAGTGTCTGTTGGCAACAAATTAAAAGAAAAAAAAAAGTCTTACATCTAAATGCAGCACCATCTGAAAAAGTGTCAGAAAAGATGAACAGTTCTGTCCGTCTGTGTCCTTTTCCTGAGAACTGGATGTGTTAAGGGAACCACCTCCAGTTCACTGACTGACACTGATTTGATGATCCATACAGTGGTCAAAGCTTTATTTTGCTGCTCCAGCTCAAAGGTTGTTATCCCCAGGCATTCTCATCCTCCCAGTTCAGGTCATCTCCATCTCCCCAGCCGTCAGCTTCGTTCTGAGAGAGAAGAATGTAAACCATCAATTCAGTCAGTAGCACTGGATTATTAATCAGCTTTAGTCAATGTCCTTTTTACAACCTCTGCCAAGGAGCCCAAACACTAGGAGAGGTGTAATACCAAACCCAGCCAGTAGGTGGCCTCAGTCGAGGTACCTTCAGGCAGGTGTTGCTACACGCCTGCTTACGCCTGTAAGTCACGTCCATCTACGCAGCTCCTCAGTGGCTTTAAGTCAGCTACAAGATGGTTTTGTAGTCATGTGCGTTGACCCAAACAAGGTTTTACTTATCTTACAGACGTAGCTTGGTTTGAAACCATCGTCAGATCTGTTTACCAACATTCTCCTCCATACGGGCAATGGGCCGTATGTTTGGTATCAGTTTAGCAGTTATCTTGTAAAAGCATGACTACATCTAGTTCCGGGACGTCATTTTCAGCTTGTTTTGCAGTCTGACGCTGACAGTCAATGTCTTTTTTATTTTCCTATTATGGGGTAGTTTACTACTGCATGTTTAGACTAGAACCGAGATGCATCAAACCACCACTCACCTCTGACAGATTCACCGCT
Source organism: Aeoliscus strigatus (assembly GCA_901007665.1). Lineage (NCBI taxonomy): Eukaryota > Metazoa > Chordata > Actinopteri > Syngnathiformes > Centriscidae > Aeoliscus > Aeoliscus strigatus. The sequence continues at coordinate 151,939 of CAAKHB010007338.1, forward strand.
GCGAATTTGGCAGAGAGTGTCCCAGTGTCTTTGTCTCTGTCCTGCTGTGGTGTTTTTGTGTCATCTGTCCAGGCTGTTCGCCCTGCGTCACTCACAGTGCCATCATCATCTTCTTCTGGCAGCAGAGCTGGAGAGAACAGCTTGATGTCCGGCACCATGTCTGCAAACAGATCCATCTCTGGGTCTTCTCGTAGCTGCTTCTTCTTCACTTTAATAGTGAACTCCTCCCCTAAACCGACGACCCCGCCTCCTTTCTGGCCTCCTGTGGGTTTGGGCTTTGACGTGTTGTGGGGGTCCCGTTCCTCGTCAGCGGGGACATTTGCCCATGTCACGGTGGTCTTGCTGGGCTTGGATTGTTGCAATGACGAGCTCAGTTTGAGGGGTTTGGAGCTTCCTACTAGTCTGTGTGCTCCTGGGGGGGTGAGTAGACCGGGGTCAGATAGTTGAGCTGTAGGGGAGAGATCTGACATAGGTTCAGTGTCCTCAAAATCCTCCCACGGCTCCTCCTCCGTGTTGTGGTGGGACAGTGTGCTGCTGGCGGGATGTGCCTGGATGTGGATATGAACCGGTTGACCACCTTCTCCTTCCTCTGGGTCGCTCCAGTCAGGCCAGTTCTCCACTGGGCCTCTGACCGCCTGGTCTGGTCCGTGTGACTGCGGCTCCACGTCTGGACAGAACCCGTTCAGAGGCAGAGACATCCGTTTACTGACGTCTGAAAGACACAAAAACACAGTGTCAGACGCAGAGGTACAGTACATGGACACGTGGGGCACGACGGAGGTGTCACACCTGGTTCTGCTTCTCCTGGGTAATTTCTTGTTATTTCCTTACAACCTTCCGTTTCCAGTCGTCTGGGGAATAAGTTCAAGACTTTTGAGGGTTGTGCCATCTGGGGATGGAGGCCTCCAATAATATGGACCGGTGAAGCTGCAGAAAACAACATGGTTAAAGTTCCATTTCCTCAAACGTGCTGGGACAACCAGGAAGCTTTGAGTTTCAGAACTAAATGGATATTTTAAATAGTTCCAAACAGACAATCACACATCTTTGTACTCATTCATCTGTCCATATTTATTTTCTGTCTTAATTAACTTTCTTTTTTTCCTGTATGTTATCGTCTCAAACTCTGCCGGACCAAGGAGCTCCGTTAATGAAGATCTCGCTCTCGGTTCATCATGTGACGTACTTTCTGGGGTGGCCTCGGTCGACTTGGTGAAGTTGGGCGTGGTGCGTTTAAAGACCTTGGTTCTCTCTCCTCCGACCACCACTTCAGCCCCCAACAAAGGCACCAACACGGCTAAACTCTGTAACGTCATGGCAACCAGAGAATCATTGGTGTCTCTCATTCCCAGCAAAACCTACACCCGGAGACAAACACAGAGATATCGGCAAGTTAGTTGAGGATGAAATAGAAGGAGACACCGAACGCTCAGAAATGACCGTATGGAGGAAAGGTACAGATGGTTACATTCATTTCTGCTTAAATGTTTTAATATGAATCCAACACTCCACCTGAGGTAAAATCTGCATCTTTAGTTCGTCGTGGGAGAAGAACTCTGCGTAGACGTGGATGTGATGTAACAACATAAAGCGGACATGCTCCTCATTGACCTTGAAGAGCTTCAGGAGCTGTGGGATCACATATTTACGGTACAAGGACACTGACAGCAGACATTCTTCCCCAATGGAATCTGTCCACACAGACAAAACCGACCACCACGGAGGAGGAGTTTTAGTCAGAGCTGTTAACAGCAAAAGAAGTTCAGCTGACAGACTGACTCACCCCTCTTTGGTTTTAGAAGATGAGGCAAGAAACTTTTCATAGCCATAGGCTCTGCAAAAACCAGAGCGTTGAGGAGTTTGGGGACGAGGCGGGCAGCGATGAGCTCCTCAGGAAGGTTCTGGACTCGGTCTAGAAGAAACCTAACGGAAACACAGAGAGGAGGTCCCAAACAGCCCGTCAACGTCCACTACTATTTATCCTCTGAAAGCAGTGAATGAATGAATGAAGTTCACAGTAAAACACATGACGGCGTTCTCTCACTTGAAGAATTCATTTTTTTCTTCTTCTGTCTTCAGTGTCAGGCTCTGCAGAAAGTTCATCACCTCCAGAAAGTCATTTCTATAGAAGAGGAAGAAGAAGAAAATAAATACTGGTAGTTTCAATGCATATCATCTTAAATAAGAGCTGAAGGCTGAAAACCCCCAAAAAAACAAACATGTTCACACCAACCGGAAAAATTCATGAGTCAGGAGAGAGCTGAGGGGCAGGCGAGACAAGGGGTCAGAGTTCAGCAGACCTGCCTGTAGCGTCTTCTTCAGACTGTCAGACAGTTCCTGTGACACTGCAAAGGGCAGTTGGGAGGATGAGACTGGATCAGGAGGAGACTGAACTCTCAGTCACTGCGGGACTCACCGTAACCGTTCAGGAGAGGGAGGAGGGTCTCCACCATTGTTCCAAAAGAGTAACAGTCCCGAGAGTGAGCATGTTTATCTGGAAGCATTTTAAAGCCCTCAACCTGTTAAAAACATGTATTAGATTTTATTTAAATGGTTTTTTTCCCTCCGTCATAATTTGCTTACCTGCTCTTCTGGAGGAACACAGCTCGCCTCTCTCACACTCTGGATGCTTCCTAGAAACTGTGGAGATGAATAAAGTCAGAACTAAGCAGGTGTGGATGAAATATGCAACCCTGACTATTTTATGTCAGGGCTGTGTAAAGAGAACGCTGTCCCAGAACACATTCACTATGTTTCTACCTCTGGAGTGGCTTCAGAAAACTTGCAAACAGTCTCCATGCCCCCCAGTTTCCAATGGCCATCTTCACTGACAAAAACAGATGAAATGCAGATGTTGTTGTGGCTCGATTTTCCCTGGTGGATAAGAAGACGTGATCAACAAGTGAAGAAACCTGTCTGGTAAGAGGATATCAAACACAACTGCTCGTGAGGAATCCGCTGGGAAACACATACAGTACAAACATTTGTCCTTTCAATGGTTTATGACTAGTTACATGCACAAAATAGCATTTTACATTACGTGCACACTTTGCTCACCCTCTCATGGAGAAAGACAAGTGCCTGCAAAAGGTCATAGATTCCAGCACAGATTTCTTCCGGGGACAGGCTGTCCAGCAGCAGCTCCAGGGGCTGCACACGTTCGGTCACCAGGTGGATGCAACCATCCTGGACTGAACAGGACAGGAAGCGCAGCAGGCAGGGGTGCCTCAAGGTCTTCAGATGCTGGGAGAGAAATGACAGAAATATTCATTCATTTCCTGAATAAAAAATGTCAATCGATTGAACAGCGATACAGTCTGTGTTCAGCGTATAAGCAGCAGAGGCATAAAGACATGGTTTGATGTAAGTGGAGGTCAGAGGTCAGAAATGCCCAGAGAGAACGGAACTACTTCTTTTTAGTAGAAAACAGGAGAGACACACCTGGACTGAAAACAGCTGCCAAGGACAACAGAAACAGCTTCACCACACATACCTTCGCAGCTTTATTGACATTGTCTTCGTTTCCTCGTTTATGCACAAACACGGAAGCAGTTTTTCCATCTTGGAGCACAGCGGCGTGCATGGTGAGTCCGAAGGGCCGCGTCAGGAGCGGCTCCTCCAGCGTGCAGCTCCGCACCGCGCTGCTCTCGGCGCCCATTGCTGCGCTCGTTTCACCGGACTTAAGAGGACCGCGAGGGGAGCAGACAAACATGGACACGGTGTCAGTGCAGTCGTTACATATGCACCTGTAAAAGCTCGACATGAAGTTGAGTTGACACGCTGGTCTCACCTGTTTCACAGCATTCACTGGTCCACAGCTTTGAGGAAATTAGCTGGTATCTCCTAGCTGCCTGAAGGCGGCGCTACGTTAGCCAGCTAGTCATTGCTGGGTCTCGCTGTCTGTTTCCTACAAACAAAGTGGGAAACACTATATCTGAAAAGTTATCCTACTGAGTTTACGATAAGCCCAACCAAATCAATCTTAACCTGACTGCATCGCACGTGAAATCGGCGACGCTAACGTGGAGCGTAAAGCGGCTGTAAACACAGACCCTTCCGGTACGAGAGGAAGCCAGAGAATGGGAGAGCAACATTTAAAATAAATGTCAAACATCAGTGATAAAGGCAAATAAACGAAGTTATTTGGAAACACGTCCGTAATTTTAACCATCGTAAATTTCTGTAACAATATGTTTCATGAATCGATTTTTTTCCCACTACTTTAACTAAAGCAGAACCACAGACACCCCTCATTTTCAACGTAATGGTTGCGACCAGTGTGGTGTGATACTGCAGGTAGTAAGGAGGACCACCACCAGGGGGCATGTGACTTAAACCAGTGGCAGCTCCGCAGCATTGTACTGACGACCTCTTATTAATACGTATTTATCTTTAAAAATAACAAGAAACCATTTACACGTGACATATACCCATATGCTTGATTAAAACAGTCATAATGTCAAAACATTTTTTAAAATTGTGTGTTTTGAGCTGTTAGAGCATTGATTGATTTGTGCAAACTACCTCGTGTCTCCCAAAATGTGTTGACGTCAAATAGCAAACGTTCAAGTTTATTTTTTGTTTATTTTATATGTATGTTAAGTAAGTAAGATATAAGTAAAATATTCAGTAATTTTTTTTTCACTGGGCTGTTACGTCAGTTCTAAGAATACCTATTTTACCCAGTCAGTCCTGTCAGCCTGATGTCAACATGGTTTGCTGGATGCCCCTTAAACGTCAGACCGTTTTGCTGTGTGGAGGTCACTGCACAAAGCTGAAGGCTGGGGCAGAAGCGCCTCCTTTTCTTAGACTTTTATTGAATTTTATAATTGCATCTATCCCCATCGACCTGTGGGGTGGGGTTGGTGGCACCCCCACAGGACAGCGGCATCACACCCAGGGCAGAGCAGGCACAGCACACATCAGACCGTAGGTAACCCCGTTCAGTCCCGGCAGGTGCGGTGGCGCAGGCAGCTAACAGCCAAGGAGGCCTTCACCCCCCCTCATCGACCAAGGTAGTGGGTGTGCGAGGTGTATATGTGGAGGGGTGTGTGTGGTGCGAGTGTGTCTGTGAAATGTGTGACTAGGGTGCAAGTGTTCAGTGTGTTAAGTGTTAAAACTGGGATCAGTAGAGACAGACATCGGCAGACATCCAACTGTTTGCAGACGGCAGACGCCACGTGCCCCAACTGGTCCCCAAGCCCTCAGTGTCTATGGTAGTTAAAAGCAGGGGGCCGACAACCTGCATAAAGGCTTATTTTATGATCTGAGTAAATATGGTGAATATAAATAAATCGATATGGTGAGATTTGGTCATTGGTTGTCACGAGGCACTCAGTGAGCAGTATTACATATAGACCAGTCTATAATGATTTTCCAAAAAACAAAGTTCTTTAGTGTGGCGAATAGAAATTTCCAATTTACTCTATCCAAGGCTTTTTCTGCATCCAGACAATGGTGGTGGTTCTATTGTGGAAAGTGCAGTAATCTGTTAGTAATCAGTAATCTGTTGCAGGTTAACCAGTCTTCGTGTATTGTTGAGTGTCTGCCCAGGGTGTATCATCCATGGAGGGATTTTTTTTCTAAAAATCTTAAATTGGCCGGTAGCTGGATGGAAGCGGAGGATCTTTGTCTGGCTTGAGTAGTAGACCGATGGTAGCCGTGTTCATGTATGTCAGGAGTGTGCCATTTTCTGTAATATAATAATTAATACATTTTAAAGAACTGACATATGTCTTCATTACATTTCAGATACCTTTTCTTCCCTTCAGATAAAAAAGCTCTTTAAATACCCCTGCATTTCAAAAGTGGTCATATGACAAATATATCAATTTCTATTTCATTTCCAGCACAAACATACAATGACATACATTCTCATGTATTAACCCAACATGTATGGCTGGATATCAGAATACAATTAATGCCGCTTTTCAGAAACTGTTCTCAGCAAGACAAACTCCTGATTGGCCAGCAAACAAAAATCAACCTGTCTTCAAAGTCAAGTCAGATTTGTTGTGCACTGCGCCAAACCACAGCAACGGTTATCTCATGACACTGAAAGTGCAGAGGAAGTGACTGTTTTGAGCAGACCAACTCTGGTTGGTTCCATTAAACCAGCTGCACAAAAAGAAAAAAAAAAAGGAAAGAAAAGAGAAGAAAAGAAAAGAAAAAAGAAACGCACACTTGAGATTATTCACACTGAGACCAGAAACCAATATGGATGAACTAGGTAAGGCATCTTCCTTAAATGTGATTTTAATCATTCTGATCTGACCGACTGGCAGATTTAAAAGGGATTTCATATGTGTTACATGCATTCAATGTAAACAATGTGTATGTATATATAAATATATATGACAATGTGAACAACGTCTAGTCAGATGTTGGTTGGTGTTAAATGTTCAACTTTGAAACACTGTGCTAGCATCCTCACCAACATTTCATCCAGTGCTCCACGGTGTGGTCGTGGAACAACAAGCTCATTGTGCCAACTTATATTTTGAAGTGAATATTTTTAATTTGACAACAATGATGATTTTACAATGTGCAGTTAAGTTTGAATGTGGTCACTTTCAATAATATCGCAAGTTTCACATCTGCAGCTGTCAACACTTCCTGAGGAAACACTGTGAACATGAAGCAACACTTTTGAGCGCACATCGCTGTTGAGATTATCTCACACCGGAAATACTCAACACCCAAAAAATGTGTGTTGTAGTGTGTCGCACAGCCAGAATAGACGTGTACATAAATGCCTGCAAGTACCAAATGTGTGGTAAGAAACTTTGACTTTGCCACAGATTTGCTGCTGGAAGAACTGGCCTTGGAGCCAGCTGGGTCAGGGAATGATGGGAACAGGAGCAGTGATCCAGCTTCTGAGGAGGTGAAGACAAAGCCATACAAATCATAGAGACAGGAAATCACAACTAACTCAGCAGCCGTGAATGGTTTGGTTGTGTTCACAGGGAGCAGGAACGGTGTGTAGCGGACTTACAAAGAGAGGATCAGACAATGACAAGTCACATGTCCACAGGTGAGTAACAAACTCTGGACTGATGACGTCTAGAAGACATTTTACTGTGTGAACTGCTTATGTAAATACTACATGAAAAGTGTTTATTATAAATAAATATAAGATGTTTTCCATCTTGGGGTTTTAGGGACCTGCCAGGTCCTGCTACAGCATCACTGACCACCGACTCTCCAACCAAGGAGCTGGATTCCATCTTGCAAGATTTGATGGGTCTTGGATCAGGGGTCAGTACATTATCTACCAGGTCATGTGTCTGAAAGCCAATGAGCCCATGAATTTCATATCCTTCAGACTTTAAATGCCACGGAAATGATAGTGGGTCTTGTAAAGAAACTGTCATGAGTGAATAACAGCAGAGGGCAGCATTTTTCTAACGTTTACACTGCAAATCCCCAGGGATGAATGTCCATGAGCAAGAATGCTAATAAACTGATCTTAAACTGTGTGTTCCAATTAGATTAAATCAAATTATTATTTTTTTTATTGAATTAAATTGAATAAAAACAAATACATGTATATATTTTGTTACAATAAACAGGATCCAGCGTCATCAAATCCACCATTACTTACACAAAATCAGCCTGACAAAAATAAAACAGAAGGTGGGTATCAGGATCCGAAGGTCTCGGCCCAGAGCACAAAGACAGACTCTATAGACGATCTCTTGGGAGGGCTGAACTCTGACCTCCAGAGCATTGGCGTTCACACCATATCCAAGGGCCGCTGCGCCGCCTGCAACAAATCCATTGTTGGGAAGGTATGTAAGCTGCACGTGTTGAACGTCATGTGCAGCCGAAATCTTCTTTCATTTGTCACGTCTTTCACCTATAATCCTCCAGATGATCACAGCAATGGGTGAAGTGTGGCACCTTGAGCACTTTGTGTGTGCAGTGTGCAAGATCGAGCTGAGCGCCATCGGCTTCTTTGAGAAAGAAGGGCGTCCGTACTGTGACAAAGACTACCATCAGCTCTTCTCTCCTCGGTGTGCCTACTGCAAAGGGCCGATTCTCAAGGTGAGAAGTGTACAGCAACAACAGCTTTTTACCAATCGACGATGAAAAAACATACTCTGTAAAACACATTTGAAAACGACATGGAAAAACATTTTTATCTACATATTTATTTCTACACACCGACAGTGTTGATAGTAATGCATTACAAAGCCACCGACGCAATACTGCAAGGCATTACAAAAAAATTGGTAGTATTGTCTTTTTATGCAGTTTAAGGCCAACCCAGACCAAACATTCCAACAGAGCTGTTCACACTGAGGCACCGAGCAGTGACAGTGACTTCACCTAGGCCGTGTCCTCATGGAGACCCTTTGGTGTGCAAACACACATGTTTTGCATCGTTTCAGCCAATTGTCCAGACGGAGCCTGCAAACTCAGTGGCGGAAAACGCATTATTTTGAAAACGGGTGTTTTAAACCACTGTCGTATCCACAGCAACGGCTGCTGTGGAACGTGCCATAAAACGGAACAGAACAACATCCCCATCGAAGAACGAAGGCAGTAACAAATAATAAATAATGCGTTATTGGATATCTTGCTCAACACTACACACCTACAGTTAAGGTCAAAATAGGAATTTGACTGAATATTTCCCTAAAATATTGCCCAATGTTTGCAATATTGAAAAAAATCATAAAAATCGGCATGGTCAAAATTATTAACCCCCCGACATGGATGATCCTGATCAATTTACCAACAAGAAGAATGTGCTCAAATTCCTCAGGAGACATGTGCCACGTTAGTTAGAAACTAACAGAAATCCTCCACTATTGACTATTGATTGATTAGTTGTCAGAGGGATAATGATTCAGGACCGTTGCATTTGGTGCTTTTTTCTTGTTTCGGTCTAGTAAACTAATACAAATGTTCATTTGACCTTACGTTTTTGTGGATGACTGACTAATTTGGACCTTGTGCGCGCGCACACACACACACACACACACACACATTATTGATTATATTAATTGATGAATGATTCATTATATGACATTTTCTGAATATTACAAACATTGAGCAGGATTTTAATGAAATAATCAAAGTTCCTAGGGCTCTACTGATTTTGACCTTAACTGTATACCTATGCTACACTATCAATTCAGATCTTGTGGTTCCGATTTATATGATGCATCTTTCATTTTCTTCTGCTTACTCCGGTTACGGGTTACGGTGAAGCTGGACAATTGGACGGTTGGCAGGTACACCCTGGATGTGCTGGTCACACATTCAATTCATTCATTTCTGGCTTCTAAACATTTATCAATGGCATACAACTGCTCTGGGCGTCTCCTCATTTCCTAATAAACTATTTCCATTTGATTTCTGTCCATCCGACCACTGCAGAGCACCAGTCAGAAGCCGCTGAGACTTTCGTTGCCTTTGTTTGCATTCCTTGTGTCGACTGACATGGGAACACATGAAATGAGACAGATGAACGTCAAAGGTGGGGAACGTGGGCTGATACTTCTGTTTCTGGCTGCTCACCAGAACATCCTGACAGCCCTGGATCAGACCTGGCACCCGGAGCACTTCTTCTGTACACACTGTGGAGGCCTGTTTGGAGAAGAAGGTCAGCTGAACTCATCATCAACTTCGGTGCAAATCATTCATTGTTTATTATTACATGTCTGCTCTCATGGAATGCATCTTAAACCTACGGTAGGTTTCCAAGAGAAGGATGGGAGGCCGTATTGTTGCAGGGACTTTTACCAGCTCTTTGCTCCGAAGTGCTCTGGCTGTGGGGAGCCGGTGAGGGAGAACTACCTGACGGCAGCCAACGGCACCTGGCATCCAGCGTGTTTCGTCTGTGCAGTGAGTCTCTTACCTTCGACCACACACAGCCGATGAAAACTGTACGCCTGATGAATAGCAAATGAATCAAGCACACCATGTTCCTCAGTGTGGGTATCTGTAATACTCTCAAAAGGGGCAGCTGCTCAAAATGCTTACTATAAGCATATAACACTATAAAGGTAAACATTGAATACACTACAGATAAATCCAAATTAAGGTTGAGATTAACATCACCAACAGGACACCTCGGAGGACACAGAGGACAGTTTTATACCTGGAAAGCTGCAACTACAATATCAGAAGAGAGACATTACTTCCATCAAAACCTCAGATTAAACCAGTCCCGGGGGGCACTGTGTGTGTGTGTGTGTATACATACATTACTAAAACTTGTTTTTTGTCACCTTGGGGTTTTCATTAGCTATAATCATCTAAATGAATGGAAATAAACACTTCTATATCCATCCAAGTGGACATCACAAACTCCACCAATCTGATAAGACACTGACAGTGAACAACATGTATTCAGTGGTTTGACCCTCCACCTGACGTTTCAAAATGACCTGCAGGACTGGTAAGTGGACATGGCGTATAAGTTAAAGGGTCAAGACAATTATAACAAGGAGTACTGGTAGTACTGGTAGGATCCTTACAGGTAAAACAGAGTTAATCCATCAATCCCTGTATCTCATCTTGTCTCTGCTCCTTCCTGCTCTCACATCCAGGACTGTCTGAGACCCTTCTCGGGCAGCAGTTTCATGGAGCTGGATGGTCGACCCCTCTGCTCGCTACACTTCCATTCCCGGCAGGGAACTCTGTGCGGCAGATGCAACGAGCCCATCACCGGCCGCTGCATCTCCGCTCTGGATCGCAAGTTTCACCCAGAGCATTTTGTGTGTGCCTTCTGTCGACGGCAGCTGAGACACGGCGTCTTTAAGGAGTACGCGGGGAAACCGTACTGCTCATTGTGTTTTGACAAACTGTTTGTGTGAGCTGCAACACACACACACACACACACAAACACACACACACACGAAATGCAACATCAGCATCTTGAAGGATGAACGAAAAGACATTCCATTAGATAACATTAGAACAATGTAACAGGAAAATGATTCATTGGTGCAGAAATGACATGAAATCACTGTAAACTCAATGTAAATCCACCGAGTGCGGAACACTTGTGTCAACCTTTTAGTTGTGGTGTTGACACTTAGGAATTATTGGATTCATGGTCACATAAACTTTATAGAGGGAAAAAGAAAATGCCAATTCAATATGCAGTTTTCCATGAAACCAAGCCATCTGGAGAGGTTGTCGATGTGGCCCACCGGTCCTCTAGTCTCTGCAGCGTTCAACTCTTAAATGATCTTTGAGCTTGTTTTGGCAGTGACTGGCATGGACTCGGCATGTTTCCTCCTGACTAGTCATTTGGCCTGTGGCATGCACTGGATACCTATTCACTCCTCACGCAGACTCCTCCTGGCTTAGCAGGAAATTCCCTCACGTCACTCTGCATGCAACAACAGCAACACGATACAAATAAAAGTATAATTCAATTGTGTTCATTATGTCTTCAGTTTTTCATAGTCTCATTTTTTCTTGACGCGTCTCGGTGGACGCACCGCCGAAACATGTGAAGCAAGGTAAGACAAAACAATCTTGTCTGAACAAAAAGACAAAATGAGACAATGTAAAAATAGCTCACCGGTATCAGAAGTGTAATATGGTATTTGTCGGTTAAGGACTTTAAAATCTGCTATTTGTGACATCAAAAGAAAAATTATAATGAGTAATAGCAATAGCATGAATAGATAAGTCCTTCTGTGTGGAGTTTTCATGCTCTCCATCTGTCTGTGTGGGCTCTCTCCGGGTACTCCGGCTTCCCCTCACCTCCAACACTATGCCATGTTAATTGGTCACTCTAAATTGACCGTAGGTGTGAACCCTGAAGGCTTGTCCGTGATGAAGTGGTGTCCAGGGTGTGACTGCCGCTCGTCCGTTGACAGCTGGGACGGGCTGGACAAATGAACGCCACCTAGAGTACACGAGGCCTAACAGCAGAAGAGGTAACTATGGCAACAGAGGGCACATGACAATGGAGCAAACTGTAAAACTGTATTTGTTGAACTGCTGCACTGTATTGCTGTTAAATGTATGAACTTCCAGTTGGTCACACATCAAACAGACGCCGCATCTTATCAGCTCGCGTTCGTTGTATCTGCAGACAACATCTGTCAGCTGAACTCTGTAGAGTGTGTGAGTGGGAGCGGGGGTGAGCATTAATCATGCTGTCATCACTGTCCAACCAGTCGTCTAGTCTCTGCAGGCTTACATCAGGGATGAAAAAGACCGATTACAGTGTTCGACAGCAACGATCTTTACTACTGTCATGTTAAATATGATGATAGATATCAGAGACGCTCCCAGCTCAAATTATCGGACAGGACAAGAAATTAAACAGCATCCAAAAGTCGCCAATGTTTATGTTGAGACATGTTGTTAAATGTTGAGACTCGCCAAAGCTGTTTTTTTTTTTTTTTTTTTTTTTTACATAACAAACTGTAAGTAATAACAATAATAATCATAATGCTCTTCTTTCAGTCACAAAGAGCTGCAAGCAATTTAAGTTTAAATTACCAAGAAACCTCAGACACACATGTAAACACTCACCTTTGCTGTCGGCAGTTGTATTTTACTCAGTGAAACACCAGAACAACCCCCCCCCCCAAAAAAAAACTGCAATGACCCAAATAGAAGAAAAGAAATGAAGACATTTTGGCATTCATAGGTAAAATATGAATGTTATGTTTTGTCAAGAATGAACAGAGAACGAAAGGGAGCTCTGACACATCGTTAAAATGAGACAACATGAAATGTGAGCAGGGGTCTCTGAAGGTGAATAAAGAGACGTCTGTGGAACTCGGACAGAGCGTAACTCAGGTGACATTTACAACAGTGAAACAGAGCAGGATCGGTCTGGGGGTGCACTGAGCCGTGCCGCTGCCGCAAGAGCTCACTGGGGGAAGAGAGAGATGGAGAGGGGGGGCGTGCTGAGGGTGAGAAGGCCAGGGGGCCAAGAGTGGAGTTGACTTACTTCTTGTCTTCTGGGAAATGCCTGTGTCCCCGACGCAACCTGTAACGGGACTGAAGCACCGGTGGGTCATATCCGTCGTACCTGCATCTCCCTGTGAAATCTGACATTGTATTTGTACAGCTAAGAAGAAGAGGGACAGCTAAGAAGAGGGACAAAGCCGAAAGGAGAAGAAGTATTTGTACAGCTAAAAAAAACAACACCACATATTTCAGTTCAACCCTCAATCTGGGTTCTGGATTCTTCTCCAAATAACAGAAATAAGCCTGATTGTTTTTACAAAGATAATCCAATATTTTGACTACTGGCCAGAGTCAAACACATGACCGTGACCGTGGCTGTGAATCAGGACTTATCTCATTAAATGTTGAAGTACTGTGGGAGAGAGTTAGAAGCAGCAGAAATAGGTTTCTAATATCAAACGTCAGTGTTTTTGACGCGTGAAAATAAGACTTCTGCCCTCTCTCTCAGTCATAGATAGAAAAAAAAGTTGCAAAGGTTTTGTTCAGAGTCATGTTTGATTGACTGGAAGTGGTTGATTTTATAATTAACCTCCTCCAGGTGCTCCGCTCAGGAGCAGCTGTGTTTTTGTGTGACATTGTTGACGAAAAGGCGCTCAGAGTGCAGACCTATTGGGGGGAATTATTTTTATTTTTTTTATTTCAGCATTTAACGACCTGCATAAAACATAATGACTTCTTCTCCCCCACTGACTGAAAATCAGCCCAGTGTTGTGTTACACCTCCATAAAACAGACACCAGCAAAAAAAAACAAAAAAACCCAACTTGCTGTACAAGTAAAACTGTCATTTCTATTCGCCAACTTTCTTTGGGTCAAAGCGGTTCAATTTTTAGTGATTTAAGATTCTTAATAAACTATGGAGGGGGTGGGTTTTATGACTTCAGCAGATTGTTCACAGGCGGAGGGAAAGAGATATTTTTCTGTATTCAGTTCAATTAGTTCTATGTCCCAACACCCTCTGTCCTCTGACCCTCCGTCAGGGTGAGGAAAACTGGCCAAAAACCCTTTAACAGGGAGAAAAGTGCTGCAAAAATTGGGCCAGCAATAGGTGTTATGTACAGAACACGACAAGGTCCAGTGATCCACGGTAGAAGGAGGTGAGACAACGCATCATCCTTCCATCTCATTATGAAACTAAAGGGCAGTCTTACACATGGTATTTTGGGAGCTTGAAAAACTCCAACTGGAGAGAAGTGGGACGAACAGAGGTGAGCTGACGTGCTTTCCGACGCTGTGTGCAGAGCCGTCAGTGGAATGGAAGTGCTTCTGTGTGAGAGTTCAAATGAATGTGTTTTTAACAGCAAATGAAAAGTGACAACCTCAACACCTCAGTAATTACTTCCAAGCAGAGCGAGGCTGTCGAAGAGTGGCTCCACTTCGGGTGTGTTGCTCTTGGCGATGGGCTGATGCTGGTGCGGGTATCACACCTGAGTCATGACTGGCTCCTCTGTCCGAAACGGCGTCTGGCAGCTGCTGTTCTTGGCTGAACACTGACCGCTCCTTTCTATCTCATACTTGTCTCTCTCACATAGCAGGTATATGTAAATAACACACACACTCACACACACTCACACACACACTGTCCACATGCGAGCAAACACACCAAACCAGCAAACGTATACATGCTATTTTTGGATTTGTCTTCATGCTCTCCTGAGTCTACACAATGCAGAGACAGAAATAGATGCAGCTGAGCCACACGTGTACAACTACCAAAACACAACTACAACACATGCATGCATGTATATGCACACTCGCTATGGAAATTGCATGTATACACAATATAAACAATAAATATTACACATTTATACTTCATTTGGTGTTTCTGTGTGCCATACGTCAACTAAACCCAAAGAATATGGACCTGGGTAATGAGAAAGATTCAGGAGAAAGATAGTTTCATGAAGTAGATGTCCATGTGATGTGTGTGTTACATCGGGCCAGATAAGATCACATTCAGGGAGGCAAATTCTTGTTATCAATTGAGCTGTTTTGGAAAATTAAAGCTCGTTATGTTTTTTAAACATTGTTTGAGTACGTGTGCCGCTTTCCACAGGGGTTAGAAGAATGACGCTTGACCGCAATGCTGCCCTGATGAGTGGGAAACAACGGTCTGCCAGGGTTAGACAAGCTTCTGGAAGTTTGTTGGGTGCGGGGAGGAAACAGGATGAGCACATCACCTGACTCTGATAAATCACCACTGGGGGAGTCCACAAGGCTCCATGAGAGCAGAGACCCTAAGACACACACACACAGACACACACACACTTGTCGTACAACTTCAACTCATCCACTGAAACTGGACCGGGACGAGCCGCTCACTCCAAGCTGTCCGATCGGACATTCCTCTTCTCGTCAATCCTCCGTTCCTGTCCATGACTCCATGTTCCCACTCAACCCATTACAATGCGATCATAAGCCCTTGTCTGCTCTCGTTTACAGCAACGTGACGATGGAGCTGGAGTTACCTCTTTGCATAAAAATGATTTGTGTGCAGTAATTCAAAACCACTGCATTGCTTTCATCGTCTTGATTTTCCTAATCCTGCTACTTCAGGCAGTCACATTCGATTCATCTGCAAAGGAAGTCGAGCCTTTGCCGTTCTACTTTTGCAAGTTCTCCCGGGAGAAGCAATGCACAGAAGTAAATTCTTGAAATCTTGATGTCTTGACGACTGCATGGATTGAATTGTGCTAAATTAGTTTTTCAAGTAACATCATTTAATAACATCTGCTTCTCTTTATTAAACACGAAGATTTAAGATGGTGGATCAGATAATTACAGATGGAGACTTGGCTTTTGATTTCTTTTTATACAAATTCGCTTTTAATCCAAAATAGGATAGATGCATGACACACACACACACACACACACACACAAATCATCCGCTGCAAGATTATTTAGTCATTTTATCACCATCTTTCTCTCCCCAAATGCCCGTGTTCAGAAATGTTTCCAGTAAAGCGTTCAGTCTCTGTCAGGGTTTACAGTTGGATTAGAGCTCAAATTACTCCCTCTGTGGCTCATTTAATCTTGAATCCACAGTCTTCAAAACACAAGTTGTGTATGGGTGGATATGATAATAGCATGAAATGAGAAGCACATTTCAAAAGGAGAAACTCTTTCCAGCGCTGCTAAAAGCCTTTTCTACCACACACAATGCTGAAACTGTCATTCCAAGTATGTTAAATACTATTTAATATTCTGCTCTATCAACTGATGTCTGGGTTCTATCAATAGTATGCTAAAGTACACAGAAGTACTCCAGTAATTCTTTTCAGCAGGTTGAGTTCACTTGAGTAAAGTAGTCACAAGGCTGTGCAATGTCTAACTTCACCAAATCTCCATGGTAACAAAGGATCGATTGAGAGACACCTTGTCTCGTTTGAACAATACACTCCACGGTGGTTCACATCAGAGGAAGAGCCCTGATTTTCTACCCACAATGGGAAAAGCTTTTTTTTAAATTAAGCTTTTTTTCCTTCACCTTCTGAATTTGAGTGTCTGGGAGTTTTGAATTCTTGAACTGCTCTCTATGTCTCCAGAGAGCCTGCAGTCTACTGAACCAGGACATTCCTGATTGGACTGGTTAACTAATCATCAGCTCAGAAGAAGAAGAAGAACACAGCTAATATGCCAACTATGGCTTTAAACGTAATGTCATTTCCTCTTTTGGTTAATGAAATCAAACTGATCCAACATTCGAGACAAATACAGAGCTGTTTTCTGCTGTTGGAAAGGTCAAATGTGTGTAATGCGTATTTCCTTTCAATTGTCAGGAGACGAAGGTCTCTAAATATCTGCCAAAGGCAAATACCTGGACAGAGAAAAAGAAACGTATGGGGGACAAAATCCAAATGCCACTTCCCAAGACCGCTCGACTCTGTGTCCCACGTGCTCACGTTACTTTGTAAATGCTGCTCTGTCAACGTCATGTGGGACCCTGGGATATCAAAACAGAGAAGCCATCTTCGGGTGTGTGCAGGGTGCTGAGTGAAGGGCCAGTACATTGGCTCGGATGTGACTTTCAATCACTGAGGTGTTCCTTGACCCAGAAGACTGAGCTAAACTCAGGGCTGTCTCATAAATCACCTGGTTGTCTCACTGCGTTGGCTGCTGAGCCCCCCAGAGTGTAATGTGTGTTTAACCCTTTCTTGTCAGGCCTCTGCAGTGGTCAGCGGGGTCACAGTTACTCACAGCCTTTGTTGTTCGTCGATGCCCTTGAATTTTGTCAGCACGTATTAATAAAACATGAACGAGTTTGATTTCATTTTCATGTGTGTTGGCTCTCATGAAAGAATTTCTGTTTGAAAACTGTAAAGATGCTGTTGCTGTGAAAAACCGATTCCAAAAGGCAGGAAAAGCTCATTCCTTTTGGATGCTTTTCAATACTGTAAATTTTGAATATTGCACCTCGTTAACTCATTATTATCATTATTGTTATTATTATATAACTTTATTTCATTTACATTAAAAGGTTCCTCGACCAAGAGAACATACATGTAGCATTTGGAAATGCAGTGATATCATTTTAAGTTTAATAGTTATTCATAAAATTCACTATTTTGCTAATAATGGTGATTTTCTTACTATTGAAGATACAACAAATCTGACTATTCAAACTATGCTGACTCAGCAGACTCTCAGCTCCAATCTGGTGTTCGTTCATGTCTTTATCTTCATCCGTTTCCTTCCAGTGCCTGAAAATCTGCAGGTACCATCATATTTCCTGTTCTGGATCATAGTATCTAGATTATTGCCAGGATGCAGATACAACTTTGATTAGACGATCCATAGCAAATCCTAGATTTGTCGTCGAAAATTCTTTGCAGTGATCGGAATAAGAATCCTTCAACAGATTCCTGGATCCAGATGGTTCCAGAACTCCACCAACATTTAATCATCTGTCCCTTGTCCCATTATCAGCATCTCCTGAACATTTCATTAAAATCTGTTCATAACGTTTCAGGTTATTTTGTTAACAGACAGACAGACAGACCTGACCTCCTTGGTGAAGGTAACAATGACAAAAACAGGTAAATAGTCAGTTTCTCTTTTATACGTTTTTTTAATCTATATAAATATATTGGAAACTGAAAAGGAAACCTTCGTTTTTTTCCTCATACTAATGCTAATGATTAGACAGCCTACAGGTTGTAAACTGTATCTGTAAACATAGACAGATTCATCTTGTGTTAAAGTCCTCCCCGGTGGGGTGTAAAGCCCTTTGCTTGAGCTCCGTTGGATTGAAGCTGTAATTCATCTTCCCTGAGGCCTGGTGGACGTTGGAGGCTGTCATCACGGGGTTATTGATGATGAGTTCCACTGCAGTCGGGGAGCAGAGTTCTTTTTTCGTAACACACAAAGCTGATAACTCATTCTTATACCTGATGTACTGAAGAGTTCTTTAGGCTAAGTAGTTAACGATGTCATGGCGGAGCAGCACACTTGTCTTGCGGCAGTCGCAAACACAGCTCCAAGCAGAGATAAATCCAGAAATGAAAGGCGACGTGAAGCTGGTGTATTTTCTTTTCTCGGTCTCTTACATTAGATTACAGTATAAACCTTGACACATGTTAAGGATCAGCTGAAGAAGCAGAAAATGACCCTCTTGATCATTGCTCGAGGACTGTTTCTGTAGTTTTCTTTGTGCGTGTGTGTGTTCAGTCATAACACGCATGCTGTTTTATGTGTTTCTCCTCCTCTCCTGCGTGCATTTCAGTTCAGTCGTGCAAGCTGTTCAGAATATATTTCTCTTGACCTTTCTATGCATGTGTGTTTGTATTTATTCATGGAAACCGTGTGCCGAATGCTGTTGACATGGTTGGACTCTGTGTGCATGTGAGGGTCTGTGTCTGGTGCACCGGTGCGCCGTGTGGTGTGGAGGAACTGTTTCCTGAAAAGTTCATGGCCTGTTGACAGCACTTCTGCTCCCTGTCAAGCACAAGAGCAGCCCTATGTGTGAGTGAAGAGAAGCTGCAGGACCAAGGCCGAGAGGAGAGCAAAGAATCCAGAGCGACTGCAGGCAGGTGGAGAGACACGACACATGTCTGAAAAGCTCCTATGTCCTCTTCCTACAAAACATTAACTGTAGACACTTGAAAAGCCATAAACCATGTCCACACTTTATCATGTAAAATCACCAGTCAGATGTATTTATGTCCCTCAATGACATTTCTGTGTCTCCTCTCTTGAAATGCTTTCACTCACCACCTTGTCTGTCTGCCTTTCTTCTGATTTGGACCCGCCCATCTCCCCAAACACTCCATCTCTGATCTGAATTCCTTTGCATATGTTGTGTTCCTTTGTACAGTGATTTGTTTTTTTTGTTTCTGTTGCCGCTGGTCACTGTCATGACTGACGGGACAGTGGACGTGCTTCATTTCCTGGGTTTCTATCCCTGCATGGACATGCGCTGTTGGACGTTTCTGCAGCTTTTAGGATCTAAATCTCTTTAGCGTACTACCTCAGTGCTTCCATTGTCTGTCCATACAACGCCGATCGCTCCTCTGTCCGTTTCTTCTCCCCTGTCAAAAGGGGTTCTTTGACAGTTGTGATGTTGGAACTGAATAAAACTGAATGTTGAACTGTCAGTGAAGCGCACTCATGAGTTGAAATGACATCCAAAGTAGGGAAACTGTTTGAAAATAATACCACAAGGGACACATGCACCTTGGATAAACACAGATTTTCACTTCCACCAAACAGAACTGTCCACATCCACACTGAGGCTGCAGTGACACAGACAAGTCCTAGAACTCTTAAAAATAAAAAGTCTCCACACAGTCCATCCCCATTGTACTTTGAGCATGATGTCATTTTACAGAGATGAGCGTCTACTATACATGTGGCAGAGCCCCTCAGACAATAAGATAATCTTCAAAGAACCCCGTCAGACCGGCCGACCGTCTTCAAAAGAAGGTCAAGTCCAAATCCCGACTTGGTCGACTTAAAGAAGAGCTCATCTGATCCGTGAGGCTGGAATTCATGTGTGGTTCCACAAGATTTCATTTGATGGTATCATAACACACGCTGCTCCTCCTGCGCTCCTCGATGAATGCAAAAGGCCTCATTTGGCACGTTGAGCCCCGAAACGTACACAAAAAAAGGCACCGACAATGAACTTCACAAGCTTTTCAGGCGTGTGTTCTATCTCCATATTATTATGGTATCAATAGCATCAATTGTTCAATTCAAAGATTTGTAGAAGTCTCACTGTGGCTGTTGAAATGACCAGATTATTTGTCCATATCTTATCCTTTTCCTCATTCTAATCACCATTCTAATCGGCAGATCTGCCGGGGAGACTTTACACCGGTCCATCTTCCCTGCTTCTCTTCTCAGCAATAAATAGAGCGGGAAGAGAGGGAAGGTAGCGGGAGGGTTTCCAGAGATGGATGATAAAATGACTCACAGTGCCACTGATCAGCGGGAGTCCACATGAGTCCTTTCAGGTCTTTGATGCGAGGGCTTTATGGGCTTCAGCAAACAAACAATACAACGCCCTCTGTTCAGGGAGAAGGTGAATATGTGCAAACACGCTAATCACATTGGTTGCTCAACAAGAACCAGAGACGGGCCGATCCACACGCGTCCGCAGTTGTAGGTTATGATTTACAAGTTCTTTTGGAATTCATACAGAAGACCATGTTTTAATGTGTGCGTCACATCTAGGGAGTGGTTCACAGCAAAGATTGTCTACTGGGGCTCAAGAGGAAGGATGGATACTTTTCTCCTGAAAGGAATGTCTTTTAGAATGTCACCGGGTCAATTTGGGACCCCATGTGGAAGCACTCTCTCCTGTCTTCCTCCATTCTTCCATCACCCATGGGTTCAGTTTATCTACAACTATATCAAAATACATTTTATCATCTGCGCTGCATATGTAGGAATCCGGCTGCACTCTGCACAAGAGTCACATGAAAATGTTCATTTTTTCATTTCCTGATGCTTGCACACATACAACGCACAGTAAGAGGGGAGGGGAGGGGGGTGGTGGTGGTGGTGTGTGGGTGTGTGTGGGGGTGTCTGTCAATTATATCTCCCTCTGACTTCATCTTAAAACAATGACATGAAAGGAATCTGTAAAAACAACCCTGGTGTCCTCCCCCGTCTGCAATTTGTCATTGTGATGATGAAGACAGACATATTAGTGAGGGATGTGAGGACACACCACCAGGGACACGGGACGCGAATGCAGAGTAGACAACACTTCTCACAAGCAAAATTTATTGAACAATTTGTAAATGAATACCTGTTGCTGACTTGTCCGAGTGTCGCCCTTAATGTACAGCTGGACCTGGATTCAGTCCACCTGAACACCCTGTCCCATCCAAACCCCCCCCATGTCCGGAAAGAGACACCGTAACAACACTTCACCGGAGACTCTGTCAATATTATTTCTTGACATCTTCAAAGTGGGACAGAGGATATTGGAGCCCAAGAAAGAGACGAGGAAGGGAGTGGACGTGTGTGTGTGTGTGTGTGTGTGTGTGTGTGTGTGTTTCAGCCCGGAGAGACAACAGACAGACAGGGAGAGACTCCACTCCAAAGTACTGAGGCTGCCTGGGGCTACGCCGCTCCTTTGCATCCATCATACTCACATACTCTGTGCTCTCGACCATCTCACTCTGTCCTTCTTACCTTTAACCGCACTGGGCGTCAGCCCTCTTCCTTTTCACTCCACAAGGGGTCCCTATGTAATAAACCAAACCATTCATTCTCATCCTGTTTCTCAGCAGACATGTGGTTCTAACGGCTGGGGGCAGTAGCTGTGACAGAGGAACCACCTCTTCCATTACACATCGATAGACACATCAGGATGGGGAGCAGAGGCAGGGAGTTAATGTTGGGGTTTTGTGGCAGGATTTCTGCTTAGCATCAGACAGACAGTCAACCATGGAGCGACAAGGCCAAATAGACACAGGATCCTCGGAGCTGGGAGCCACAGACATGAACAAGGTCTCCTGCTCCACCATTTTCTTCTAGTGCTCCATGTGCAAGACACACACACACACACACACACACACACACACAGTCAATGAAAATGTTCAGTCGGACCTGATAATGGTCGAGATATACTTCATTTAACATTTCAAAAGAATACACCCAGAGTGCAGGGGGGTGGGGGTCGCTTTCTGCCCCCCTCCTATCCCTCCGCACATGTGTGTTCTGTGAGCGAGTGGTTCTGCAGTCTGCTGGCAGAACATTAACTTTAAAGTCTTCTTTCGTCCCGGGCTATATGTGCGCCGAGCTGTAAGGGCTGGCCCCCATCCAGGAATCTCCTGCAGCCAGTCGCTCATAAGCCCTCTTCTAACCCTCCAAGAATGTGGAAAGCTTCTTCAAAGAGAAGCCCCGTGCAAGGTGGGGCTAAAGCAGGTACCCGAGTCCACAGGTGCCCATCTCCGAGCAGATGAAGGAGACATGGATGACAACGGAGGATAAAAACATTCACTTTTTATCGTGTTCGACCTTCATATGAAAACTTGAAGTTGCATTAAAGTTTGCTGTCGTGAACATGCGTGAGTCAAAGAAATGTCTTCCGACGTTACCATCTTGATGGAGGGCACCCGTTTAAACAGTCTGTGGTCAAAGGGCGCAAGTGTGGCAGTTTTACAAGCTGTTCAAAGAAAAGGGGGGGCGGGGGGAGGGCGCCTCATCGGAATGGAAAATACAATGAGGGACAGTCCGAGCTGCCCACTGAGACGTCAGTTTGGAGTGGTGAGAAGAGGGGTGGAGAGGAGGGGAGGACAAAGAATGGCTTGTCCGGAGTCCTTCTCCTCGTATTGGCCTTCAGGGAGGGGCCTGGTGCCCCTTGTTTGAGGGCTCTCTCGTGATAAATTTCCTGCTACTTGACTCTGTCACACTGTCTGCCACTTGGACAATCACTGAGGTCACAGAGAAGCGAAGCGTTGACACCGGGGGCCTGAACAGAGACGTCTCTCAACATGAGCATTCGTTCCAAATCAGCCTGCTCTCCATCATGTCTGATACTGTATATCTTCAAAAGAACGGAGGCCTGAGTGTAAATAAAGCACTCTCTGCAGTGGACTTTACTTTGACGTATTTGCGTGTGGCCATAAATCACACACAAGTGTTTCTTGCATTACTTGCAACAACTGGACACATACAAATGTACTGCTGCAGGGTGGTCAAACACAGGCAGGCAGAGATGAACGTCCTGCTGAAAATCAGTGGAATTCATTTACATCTTTGGAATGACTGTTGCTGAAAAACAAGCAAAATAAATTCTGCACTGTCAGCGCTGCATGTCAGCATCCCTGCTGGCATCCACATTCTTCCTGCGAAAGTAGCAGCACGGAACCTGAAAAAAATATATGACACGATACAGCAGGAGAGAAAAACGTGAACTTACTCTCCTGAAGCCCAAAATGACTTGAAACAGCCTTTGACATCGTCACACTTCTTGCTTTATTTTAACTTTAACAAAAGTTAAAATACCAAAGGCACGTTACTCAAAACATTCTTCAGACTTCAGAGAATGGTTGAT
This sequence comes from Aeoliscus strigatus, assembly GCA_901007665.1. NCBI lineage: Eukaryota > Metazoa > Chordata > Actinopteri > Syngnathiformes > Centriscidae > Aeoliscus > Aeoliscus strigatus. Next base: position 175,402 of record CAAKHB010007338.1, read on the forward strand.
ACGATACAGAACAGATGCTGCCCCCCCCTCAAAATAAGATGATAATTGTACATATGTGTTATCATCCTCACGAATAATTAATGATAATTGTTTCAATTCATTTAGGACCCCCCTGCTATATTTGCATATGATTGTCCAATCGTCTGAGATCCAGTCTGATCTCAGTGATTTCTAGATGTGGTGACAGTGTATATCAGAAGTGGATCTGGATTCCACCACTGGATTCACACAAAACAAATCAGCTTTAAAAAACCCAACAAGTTAAAGCTATTGAATATTATGTTACAAACATGTAATCTGTGTGTGCATGTGATACACATGTAATATGTGCACACTGATGCATATGCGTATGTGTGTGTACTGTATGTATGAATGTAAGTATGTCTTTGTGTATATGAAGAATATTAATGTGTATAGAAATTATTGTTAATATGGTTACTACTCTTATTTTTATTGTTGTCATTAGTACTATTATTTTATTATAAGAAGTAGTATTGTCACTAATATAGGTGTTTTGCAACAGATGACTAAGTTTGTATTTATCTTTTTAAATGTTGTATGTGCCATCACATGTCGAGATTTCGTGGCGAGTCAGATATAAGCATGATGTGTAGCACATATATATATAAAAACATGGAAATGAGATGGGAGTTAACCAACATGTAGAAGTTTTTAAGGGAAAAAAAACAAGTTAGTTTTAGTCAAACCTGACATCCCCACTGAAACCGGCCCCCTTCGCCCCATTTTAAGAAAAGACCGCGTGTGTGTGCGTGCGTGCTGGGGCGGGTGGTGGTGGTGGTGGTGGTGCGGTATTCCAATCGTCCCACCCCCCGCTCCCTCCAGTAAAGACGCTCCGATGTTGCGGAACGCACCGCGGAAAACCTCCAAAGAGTGCTGAGCTGCGCTCCTGTGTGCGCTCCGAGAGGAGGCAGGACAAGTCCCGACTGAAGCCCCCAGCTCCGCCGCTGTCAGTCGGTCATGGCCAAAGGGCGGAATGTCCATCCGGCCGCACGGCCCATGTAAGCACGAGGCCACCGGTAACGGCGACGAGGAGGGGAAAAGGGCAGAGACCAGCGAACGGAGAGAGAGAGAGATTAAAAAAGTCTGCTGAGAGTCACAAGTGTCCTGTCACCTCGACACCATGGTCTGTCTGCAGGGACTCGGGTGGGTCCTCCTCAGCGCCCTCCTGCACCCGGTGGCACCCTGGGGCGCAGACCGAGCGGTCAGAACGAGACAGTGCGACGCGCCGAAATCGGTGAGTCCTGTTGGAACGTTAAACAATCCAATGACACTTGATCAGAATTCACAGAAGTAAGAGCCCAGATACAGAATAACACCCCATGTAACGACGATGGCCAATATCTGTTTGTTTTTAAGATGGATGAATTAATCAAACCATTAATTCATTGGTAATTAAGTAGATAATTCAGTCATAACGGTCTCCGATCTTTAGTAATATGTTTGTGTGAAAGGTCAAAGGTTAATATGAGCAACGGTGCGCTGAGGACAAAGTTAATGTAAATGTGGATGACACAGCAGCAGCAACAACAACAACAAATCTACGAACAAATATCGAAGGTTCAGACATGTGAACTGTCTTTGTGCTTTCATTCACTGTGAGGAGTAAAAACCTGTTGCCACGTAATTTGCTTTATGGCTGTGGCAGTGGAAAGAGGGGACCACCCATGGGTGAGTTGACTTCATTTGGGATGTTGTTGCTGACCTTTCAGTGGTAATCGTCACTTTCATGCCCACTAAAACACTTATTAGGCGTATTGTTCAGATTAAGGACGTGTGTTGAAGTACTGCACAGGGGACAGACATTGACAGGCGTAACGGTCGGACTCCCATTTGTTGGGTCCCTGAGGTCAGTTTGGTCCGGAGACCATGGACAGAACTTTGTAACCCTCGCTTTTGTATTTGCATTTATAAATGCAGATAATAATAATAATAATAATAATAATAATAATAATAATAATAATAATAATAATGTGTTTGCATTTATAAATGCAAACAACAATATTAACAACAACAACAATATTAATAATAATAATAAAATCTGTCAAAATAATTAAAGACAAAATTATATTTAAATTAAATGTATGGAAATGGCACTTGATGATTATGTTTGTGTGCACGTCATGGGGTCATTTAAATATCATATGCTCTTGTTTCATTAGCACATTGTGTCCTGTATATGGATTAAATGGAAATGACTGAAAGCTCCATGTGAGTTGTAGTGCAGTACAGTGGTCTCTGTTTTCTGTTAAGAGTAATTACCTCCATAAAAAGGAGCCCTGTGCGTCGACGCTCTCCAGAACAGTCCAGCCTGAAAAGAGGAACCCTTGCTCAAGTCTCCACTTTTAGTCGAGTACTTTCCAAGTCAAAATGTTTTTATTCATGTGGCGACATATCGCGCATTAGCACGTTAAACAATTTTAAACAACATTTTCCACATGCAAAAGTTTCCATGTCTCCCAAAGTGTAGTGATGGACAATTTTCACAAATCCTTGTCTGACACCCTCTAAATGTTAATCTAATCCCCTGTTATAGTCCACACTGGACCCGACCAATGTAAAAAAAATGGAGTTAGAGAGAGTGGCAGAAACAGGCTCTTTACACTGCTCCGAAAAGAAATAACACTGTGGATTCAGAACACAAATGGTTGTATGTTCATTGCAGTTAATTACAATGATAGAAGAACATCCCACATGATGACTGCAGTGGTTATTGGCAGCCAGTTGGAAAGTTTTAGATGACAAATGCTACATTGGCCATGTGGTAGAATTGGGAAAGCGACTGAATTTTCTAAAAAAAAACCCTTGATTTTACACTAATGGGTTTTATCTCTCCAATGCCTGATTGGACACTTTCTCCAAAGCCAGACATTTTATAGTGTTTATGTAACATAATTATTCCCCTTTTTATGAACAAAAGACCTCCATCCGAAACTTTGCACATGCTCAGCACATTTGCAGAACAGTGAACTCGAAACAGCTAAATTGTCATTTTGAACGGCTGCAATCATTCCATTTTTCCATTGTGACATTATTTTGTTTTAAGAGAACAACACATCCTGTCATATAACCCGTAGAACACTAAATCAATGCCGGGTGCAAAGTTGTCAGCAGCAGATTTTTTTTTTTTTAAATTCACTGGGGTCAGAATGGAGAGCAAAGTTCACCCCAGTATATTTGCACTGTAGCCTTCAAAACGCTTCCCAGGACCAAAGAGGCTTTGGCGAGTGAGGTATGCACCTCAACAATACACAGGGGTCTGTTTACAGCCCAAAAAGGCCCCTCTATAAACTCCCAGCCTGCAGCAGAGCCACAAGCGCTCACAGCAGAGCCTGGAGCGAACAAGACGTCATCCCGTCCCTACTCTCATCTCCGCTATTTCAACCTTTCTCTTGTTGCCATGAACAAACGAGTCTCTAAACCACAATAAAGGTAAATGTGTCTGAGTAAAATCTGTCTGTCTCAGTACTCTAAAAACGTCTTATTTTTATTTCATCTGCTCCCCCTGCAGCCAAGTGACCTGAACTCTTTCTTGTGGAGAGTAAAGCGCGCACCCCCCCGTCCTCCATCTTACCTTTTTGGGACGATCCACGTGCCCTATACTCGAGTTTGGGACTTCATTCCTAACAGCTCCAAACAGGCCTTCCGCAGCAGCCACAACGTTTTCTTTGAGTTGGACCTGACTGACCCCCTGACCATCTCGAAGCTGACCAGCTGCCAGCTGTTGCCTCACGGGGAGAACCTGCAGACGTTACTACCTCGAGACTTGTACCGCCGCCTCAAACGCCACCTGGACTATGTTAAACACATGATGCCTCACTGGATGACCGCCGACCAGCGAGGTCGCGGCTTGTATGCCGACTACCTATTTAACGCTATAGCAGGGAACTGGGAGAGGAAGAGGCCCGTGTGGGTGATGCTGATGGTCAACTCCCTGACGGAGTTGGATGTTCGGTCCAGGGGGACGCAAGTTCTGGACTTGTTTTTGGCTCAAGAGGCTGAGAGGATGGGAAAAACAACGGGGGCAGTGGAGCGGGTTGAGGAGCAGTGTCACCCCCTCAATGGGCTCAACTTCTCTCAGGTAAGCTGGTGAACAGCCTTTTTGCATTTGATTCCTTGCGTCCCCACAGCTGGAGAACTGGAGAAATAGGCAAATAGGCCAAGAGAGGGCAGGAGGAGCGCCTCTCTCTGGCTGCAGTCATGTCGTTACAGGCCAGGTGGACCTCAGAATCCACAGCTGTTGCCGTGAGTGGACCTGCACAAAGTTTGAACGTTTCTCCCTATTTAAAGATATGTGGGAGAATAAAAAAAACAAAACAAAACAAAAGAAAGGTTCAAAAAAAGTGTCTGCCGTAGACAGCTTTACGGTTATGGATATCTCTGCAGCTCTCCAAACAAACGGACTCAACAGCTGACAATGCAGAAAGGGCTGTGCACTGTACATGCAGAAGAGATGAAAGAGCTGGAGCGCTTTCATTCATTATGGCAGTGCAATCAGAAACTGGACGATACACCGAGTAAGCTGATTACTTGATTAACGGGTCATAGGGAGTATTCATATTCAATTTCTTGCTTGATGATGACGAATTAAGCGAGTCAAATAATGACCCAGCTGCTCATATTAGCTGGAGGCCGATTTTTCACACTGTGGGAGTTCCTTAAAAAAATCTGGGACGAGTCGACACAGCGACGACGATGCTCCGCTCTAATTTATGTTCCGATACAACCTTTGATCTAAAACATCCCAATGTGTGTATTCATGCAGGACGCCCCACCACACACATGTGCTGTGCATGCATGGCCGCACCACACGCAGAGACTCGAGCGCTACGCCCGCTGAGGCTGCACACATGCACAATGGTGATGTGGTGCAGCAGAATCTCTTACAGACCTCCATGTGACAGCTCCAAGGGCTCCCGGAGCTAATTTGAGAGGCAGTGGGCACCCAGCCTCTCCGCTTTCATCAGCACCTCCTAACTACACCGTCAAAGTTGTACTGCATGTCCCCTCACATGCCTGAGAGCTTTATTGCCCCTAGAAATAAGCTCAGCAAACCGCAGCGTGCGTCTCAGTAAATGAACAGTGTTGATGCTGTTAGCAGGGCTTTACAGTTTGTGCAGGCTGTAACATCGCATCATCTTAGAGCCATTTATGTCGCCTAACTTTAGTGTGGCTAAGGCTAATCTGTGTTTAGATAGGAGGGGGCAGCGGTCACCCCTAAAAACAACACTGTGTTAAAGCAACAGAGCTGAGTGGAAAACTGAACGGTTCTCTTCGAATTTGAATGTGCATTGTCAGTTGTTCCTAAAAATCATAGTCAAACGGACCTTAAAGTTACTGAAAACATGAATGTTTTGACAAGACCAATGTTCACATTCAGGTAATAGTTTTATTGCCATGTGAATTCAGTAAAAACAACACATCACTTGAGTTTTACACCAGCACAGCCTGAGTACCTTCAGACATCTGAACTTCCAGCTCCTCATCTCCTCGTCTATGAAAACAATTCAGAGCTGAGCTGCAACTGACATGGAAACCATTATTCACAATTATAATAATTTGTCATTTAATCTGATCTGTGGTTGATTGGATGCCCCCTATGCTCGACCGTAACAACGATGAGGTCAGAGCAATGGATAGACAAAAACAGTCAAAGAGGGAATATGTGGGTGGGTATCAAAGGAGTAAAGACAACTGGGAGTGGAGGACAGAGAACGACACTGATTGGGGAATGAAGAAAATGTAAAGGCAGTGGTGGGGCTGGGTGGACAAAAAGAGAATGTGGGAGACTGATGTGCATCGCCTCACTGCTAACGCTAATCTGAAACATGAGCAGTGTTTAAAAGGAAATCTGTGTGGAGGAAGTTCCAAACCCTGCCGGCCTACTTCTTTACTTTGCTCCTAATAAAAGTAGCTGCTTATAATATCCTGTAGCTGACTTTACAGAGACGCTCTTAGAAACAAGAGCTCTGGTGATCCATCAGCTGTCACACAGCAGACTTCTCAGGGGTTTCTGGTCCCAGTGATGCCAATGCAGCGCTGCGCCATTGACAGACTTGGCTGCTGCTGCTGGACCACTGAACTCAGAGGACGGGTTTTTTTGTGCTAAAAGAGTTATAGCAGAGAAATCCTCCTCTTTGGGAGAAGAGGTGTTTCATGGGAGCCGTCTCTTTGTAGTGGTCAAAGGATCGAGTGATGTTAAGTGTGCTTCAGATGCCAAATCCGTGGTCTCTTTATGGGGCTTTTCCTCTAGGCAGGACCAGCACGGCTCTACCCGGGTTTCCACTGGTGATCGTACCTGATACCTGGTACTTCTCTTCGTAACACCTCCGTCGAGGTTCCAAGCGAGCTGAGCTGGTGCTAAACATGTGATATTACAGTGTGCCAGTCTCTGATTGGTCCCTGCAGACAGAGGGACGTCCTCTGATTGGTCTGTCCTCTGATTGGTCTGTCCTCTGATTGGTCCCTACAGACAGAGGGACGTCCTCTGATTGGTCTGTCCTCTGTTTGGTCTGTCCTCTGATTGGTCTGTCCTCTGATTGGTCCCTACAGACAGAGGGACGTCCTCTGATCGGTCTGTCCTCTGTTTGGTCTGTCCTCTGATTGGTCCCTACAGACAGAGGGACGTCCTCTGATCGGTCTGTCCTCTGATCGGTCTGTCCTCTGATCGGTCTGTCCTCTGATTGGTCTGTCCTCTGATTGGTCCCTACAGACAGAGGGACGTCCTCTGATCGGTCTGTCCTCTGATTGGTCTGTCCTCTGATTGGTCTGTCCTCTGATTGGTCCCTACAGACAGAGGGACGTCCTCTGATTGGTCTGTCCTCTGATTGGTCTGTCCTCTGAGGGACGTCCCAACCTTCAACACAGGAGTCTACCGGCACGTTTACCGGCGATATCAATTGACTTCTTCATTCCTCGTCCTGTTCTCAAAAAACATGTCTGATGTACACAAAACACCCACTGTGGTCCATTAATGGAGCACAGACGTTTCTGTAATTTTTGGCCGGTAAGAACATTTGTTGAGCCGGACAGAGCCGGATGGAGAGACCACAGCGGAGTTCTGGGTCTGCAGTCATGTCCTGCCCCGTCTTTTCTCTCTCTTTGTCCACAAATAGTCACAACTTCACCATTTCCGCCATGTTCTACATTATTTACGTGTTTTCCTCACAGTTAAAAATGCCATCTCAGGAGTTTCACACAGCCGACTCTGTGACGTCAGAACCCACGTCGAAGAGGTGCTGAGTGGAAATGGAAAAGCACTTGTCTGGACGCAAACCGAGTCGAGCCGAGCCGAGGCGGGTTTATTGGAAAATCAGAGAGGTGTGAATGTCTCTGTGAGAACAACTTGAAAGGTTGCACAAACAACGGCAGGTCATAGTCCACGGTTCTTGTCTGGTTGCAAGGATGCTGATGCTGGTTGACAGCTGGGCAGTGTGGCCAGTACACACTGCCTGGGGAAAATGAAAGTTTTACAAATCATTGTTGTCATTAGCATTATCGTACACTACATCAGGACTTCGTATTCAACCTTGACACCTAGACAAACCGTAATGGTCTATTTCCACATAGACAGACTGGAGTTACAGGTATAACTAGTGTAAAGGTTCACACCTCAGGATGCTGAAAAAAACATGTTTTTCCCTTAAATAAAAGACTTAAGTAAAGTGAGTGTCAGTGTGAGGAGGATTTCATTGTTTAAATGTTTATCTTATGTACTTTTGGGAAACGTTTCAGATCTTTCTCACTCCCAGCAAATAAACACTCATATTAGTCTTCCCCGGGTCACATTGCAGCCGAGGCCACTCACCCGTGTCAGGGAAATTACATCATATCACTGGCGCCTGTCTCCTGTTCAGGGGTCAAGGGTCACGGTGGGAAGTGTTGTTGTGAAGCAGCAGAGCGGTAAGGAGACTGGCAGTCTGCGGGGTCAGTCTGGGTACTGCCCGGGCAATCTGTGCCAAACCTGTGACCTGGCTGAGTTCCCACCAGCTCAAAGTAATTTGTGTGATTGTGTGTGTGACAGAGAGAGAAAGAGAGACATTTAATAATAGGGTGGATGTGACAGAATGCAGTTTTGTCACGGGTGGAGGGCACCCTGTTTACAGCTTCAGTGACCTGTCTGACATGTCTATTTCTATACACCTCCGCTGGCATTCGTCTGCAGAGCGAGCACACGTTTGCTGACACTGCAGCCTGAACACGTCCTGGTCTCAGTGGGGAACCTGCAGGCCTTCATGCATAGAAATGTAGAGTTTTCAGTGGTAATAAAATGATATATACTCTGTGTCTGGGCCACATTCTTTCCCATAAGCCAGTAATACTTCTTTTGATACTAAAGTTGATTTGTATTTGTCTTTCCAATTCAGATTGACCTCATAAAGTATATTACTGTAGGAAACAGTAAAGTCTTCAGCTCAGATGCAGGAGGAATATCGTTCCCTGTGTCAATCCGGAGATTTCTCGCTGTGCAGCGGGTTGAATATAACATTGTGAGCGTTTGCAAAATACGGGCAAGGGTCGATAAGACTAACGGCAGAAATTAAATCTAAATAAGACTCTCGAGCGTGTGTCAGATCACGGGGTGTACTTTGCGTTGTGTTCCTTGGACCATGTTCACCGAAAGTGGACATCATTTAATGGAGGAATTAAGCAACATCCAATCTTACCAAAGCTCAAATATTTACATTCCATGGCAGGGGTGTAAGTTATGGTTTGGAGGGAAATGTTGGCAGCAGAGGCTGACTGGTGGAAAAAGCAATTCTGTGTTTCGCTCTGCTCCTCTCTCCACTGACCTTCTCATTCCTTTTGGAGATCTGCTCCTCGGTCTTTTTTATCTTTCTGTCTGACATGTCCTGAGGCTCCGGTTGTCCCATTGCTAACCCATCTACACACACACACACACACACACACACACAGTGGAGTGGAAAAAGGGATGGAGGAGGAGACACAGACTTTAAAGTGTGCGTGCCGACGTGCGTCCTCTTGTTAAGCGTGACATCTGAGGGTGTTTCACATCTAAGCTATAATTACCTGCACAAATATGTGGAAAACTGCAGGGCCAAACGTATCAAGCCGATCATCTGGTGCATTCGACAGGCGGACGGCAGTCCCACTGTTGCACTAATGACTTAATAGGTCCCTTAATGACCAAATAGCCTGCTGCCATCCAGAAGCACTTAGACAATTACGTGTTGGCCAGAATACTGCAGACTGAATGTGAGCTGGGGAGAGGGAGAGTCTGGATATGGGTGCAGAGAAAACAAGGGCACTGTACACTTGACAGAGAAATAAATCACAATGCTTGGATGACTTTATTTGTATTTTGCAAGTAAAATATGAGATAAAAGGTACATTAAATATAAATGGACTTGCAAGCAGTAAAGACATCATCTTAGGGGGTTATTAACAATCAGCTGTTCCTCAATCCCAGAGCGATCTGCCCTGGTGACTCCACCACAGGAAAAGGAGCGTTCCTTTCTGCTTAAACTGCAACAGGCTCCATCTTCACTCTGCGCTCTTCAAACAGGGGATCAAATCTGTTGCGCACATGCACATGCCCCCTCCACCACCACCACCACCCACACACCACCACACACACACACACCCTAATGCAGTTTATTACAGTAAATAACTCTTTTCTGTGTGTTTTCTTAGGGGGGGAAGCCATTAGTCTATCACATATTTACTCAGCACATGAAGGTGAGATTCCAGAGAGTGATTCTTTTTTTTTTTTTTTTGGCTGGGAAGGGCAGGTAGTTAATAATGAGGTTAATCTCAGGTTGTCTGGGCCAGAGGCTGATTGATCACAGACAGGAATGTGACTGATTTCCTCAGAGAGCCACTTGGCCCCTGTGGACAACCCTGTCTCCGAAGAATTATGTTCCCACGCAACCAAAATGCCTTCTGAATAACGTTGTAATAGTAATGTAATTGAGAAAGAATTACATTGGTCGACAACCTGATCAAAATACTTCAGATATTTTTCTCCTTTTCCCCTAATCCTTAACATTCATTACACTGTTTTTTTCATTTAGGATAATCTGACAGGTCTGTTCATTTATGAAAAGATGTGTTGGTTTATAACGGTATCAAAATCTGTTTGACTGAACAGTTTTAAATTCAAAATACGCTTTAACTTAATCTTTAACATTTAACTTTTATTTTTGGATCATTTTTGAGCATGTCGATTGTTTCAGTTTAATACATATGCCACAGATTTTCTTGCCATGTGAGTTAGACACGTTTGTTTTGAACTGCAGATCACCTGTGTGTCATTGTTTACGGCCAAAGATATAAATCGGAACATAGTACCCTGGGGTAATCCATAAATAACGCAGGTTTAATATTTCTAGACTTGAAATGATTCAAACTTAGTCCTTTGAACAGAAGACAGGGAACGATGTTCATAATTCATACGATCATTTTGAAGTCTGGGTGCTCTGGAACAGATCAGATCCTGTTCAGTGGGATTTGACTGGACTGTTACACACTGGATCGCTGATCACTCCATGAAACGGTCGTCTGCACCCTGATTCAAACTTCTCCACGAGAAGTTGGGCTCCACGACGCTGTTTGTTCACTAATGTTCTCCGACAAACCTCTGAGGCCTTCACAGAGCAGATTTTAAAAACAAATTATTTTCCTCCCTTGTCCCATATGCAGGACTTCAGGGGTGCCCAAACTTTTTTTAGATGTCACCCTGATCTTACACACTGGATTGAATCAGATGCTTGTTGTCAGGCCTCTGCAGAGATTGAGTCAGGTGATCAGGTGTGTTCTGTAGGAGCATGGTGACGACCTGGAGGACTGGTTTGGGCACCCAATGCACTACTTTATGTCGCGCTGTCACGTTTAATGCGTGAAATTAAAGACACAGTGCATGTGCACCACGATCAAATACGGATCAGGCTTCCAACACTTCTCAATCTGTCTGTATTTTACCAGCAGTGACGCCATGTTTGCGACTGTCAGGGTTTTGTCTTTGTACTAACACTACTACTACTACTACGACTGTACTAAGTACTGTTGTTATTTTTCTTCGATAATGTCAGAGTGCACAATACTTGTTGCTTGTATTACAGTGTAAGGAGTGAACCACAGTATGAGATCAAAGAATGGGATCATGGTGAGTGTATACTGAGTGTGTGTGTGAACATGGTAAAAATAGTGCAAGCCCAGGCATGCAACTTTCCATGTTGGATACTTGGTGGTCTAAGATGAACTTAGCATCACTGCCCGCGTGTGTCATCAGCCTCACATACTGCTACGCCACTCACACACCACAGGACTCGCACTCATGGAGAAATGGGAAGAAGTGCATGTGTGTGTGTGTGTGTATATTGTGTGAACCAGGCTTGTCAAGGATTAAGAAGAATTAGTGGAGCCCTCTGGCTGAACCCAGTTTTGACCCTTGCGTCTATGAAGCCCCTCTGCCCTCGTCCCCATTATACACAACCCAGTGGAGCACATTATTTAACCACATGTTTCAATGTTTTGGGATTTATAGCCAACTTTTTCTGACACACTCGCCCTTTTCTGTCCGAAAGACAAAGCTGGTCAGACTTTTTTTGTGTGAAAATGCAGTTGGGATTCCGGAGACTGACAGAATATGTACATATCCCCGACTGATGGAACCTGGTACTTCTCTTCGTACCACCCCCGTCAAGGTTCCAAGCGAGCCGAGCTGGTCCTAAACATGTGACATCACAGAGGGCCGTCCTCTGATTGGTCACGACAGACAGAGGGACGTTCCAACGCTACCTTTGATACCGGCAGTTTAACTGGTGATAACGTTTCACTTCTTTATTCCCCGTCACATGGCTGATGTACGCAAAACACCGTTCCGTTACGTTCATGAAGCACAGATGTTTTTCAGATTTTTGACCCGCAGAGCTGAGTTCTACAATCATGTCCTGCTCCATCTCTTTTCACTCACTCTGTCTGCTACAAAAATCCACAAACAGTCACAACGTCACCATCTCCTCCATGTTCCATATTGTTTATGAAACGGGGAATTTTCTGGACCCAAACGCAACACACAGAACGACGTTTCCAAACAGAC
>CAAKHB010007339.1:10208-41643 GCA_901007665.1 Aeoliscus strigatus
TCCCCCCCCCCCCCCCCCCCCCCCCTCCCCTTCTCACGCCAGCAGCGGTGAGCAGCAGTGACTCAGGTTCTGTATCCAAACATGATGCACCGTCTCCGTTTCCCTGCCTGCAGCCTTTCCTCTGCCACAAGCATCTTCTCACCGCCCATTTATCAGTTGGCATTAGGCCGTGGTAGGTGGGCAGACAGGCCAATCCACCTCCAGATGAGTCTGTATTAGAGACAGCAGCTCCATCCATCTGAGTCCAAACTACCCACCCTCACTTCACTCAGCACATTTAAGAAGCCTCCCCGGGATCTCAAGTACTTCATGAACCTTTTAAAAGTCACAACTATATAATGATAAATAAATATATGAGCCACAAATGTATTAATCCTCCTCAAATCAATCATATTTTTACTCGTTAGAATCGACCCCCTCCCTTCTCTCTCTCTCTCTCCTTCTCGCTGTTTTTTCCCTCAGCCCATAAAAGTTGGAGCACTTTAATAAGAAGATGAAATGTGGCGGAGGAAGTGTGTGATGTGATGGAGATGAGAGAGATGATGAAATGGAGATAGATCGGTTGTGGATGGGAGCCACAGGTGACAGGTCTCATCCTCTCCTCCCTCACCCAAATCCTTTCTCTTTTATTTTAAATCCCACATCTCGACGCAGCCAGTCCTTTCCCTCCATGCTGTCTCTCTTCCTTCTCTTTCTCCAATCATGCAACTGTCTCCTACCTCTCTCCTCCTCCTCTCATATATAGGACGTGCATGATGTGTAGCAGCGCTTGGATAATTAGCAGCAGTTTATTAATTATGAATGCGAGCTGGTTCTGTGGGGGCTAGTGAGTGGGCCTCTCATGAATTAAACAACAGAGTTTCCCAACCTTTTGATTAAAGATAAAGAGGAAATAGGCTAATCAATGGAGACCTGTTAGAGAATGGCAGATCAGATGAACAAAATGCAAAGGAAGGAACAGATAAACTAAAGAAATGTAACGAAAGGATAGAACACCGACACCCCTGCTCTGACGTTCCCCTGGCAGCACAGAAATTGACTGCATCTGTGTGTGTGTGTGTGTGTGAGTGTGTGTGTGTGTGTGAGTGTGCGAGTGTAAAGCTGCTGCTTGCTTTGGTGTGTGAACTTTTCGTGTGACATCAGCAAAAGATCATGATCAGTCTGCATCAATGGAATTTGGCCCCCACGGACATGGACGGCTGCGAGGGGGCCAGCACACGCCCATCCCTGCTGTTGTCTCCCCCCTTTTTTTCTCCTGCCCCACTTCCACAGTGCTCTCTCCCTTTTCTTCTTTCTCCCTGCTCCCCAACGCTCTTCTCCGAGTCCGTCTGTTACTCCTCGTCTTTTCTCACCTCCCGCCTCCCAGCCCTCTGCCACATGTCGGTCTCTTCTTTTCGCCCCTGCAATGCGTTGTTGAACACGCCCTCCCTCCTCTGTTCTTGTGTCTTGCGTTTTGGGTCGAATCCCCTTTCAAGTTGCATTCACTTATGCAAAAGTGTTATACTCTAAGTAAAAAAAAAAAAGATCAGATTTGAAAGCGCGCACACACACACACACGTGCGTGTAGCTGAACACACGGGAGTCTCATTTGGCCTCCCACATGTTCTCCCTTTTCAGCAGCCTTGAAGTTCGAGCCAAGTGTGCAACGAGAGGCTTTTAATAAACTGTGGTCTCTGTTAATTGACGCCATGTCTGATTACACCGTGCACATGTGCCGTTGTCAGGCTCCAGACCAAATAAGTGGCTATAAATGTGGATGGACGATGATGTCGTGCCGGTCACAAACACACACCCACACACACACGGACACGCAATTAGATTAAAAAGCCATCTCTTCATCCAGGTGAATCATGAACGGAAAATGAGTTTCCCTTATATTTCCAGCTCAATTACTTTTACTTGCTTTTAAATTTGACTTTCCAGATTGGTTGTAAAGATGAGTTAATTCATTAAGGGTGTCTCACATAGACGGCTTTCACGCAAATGCAATTTCATACGATTTTTGAAATTATTCTAAGCCTATGAGGTCGTCCACCCATACACATCTCGGCTGGCGTACTGCTTTGTTCTGTAATAACTGCTGACAGCCGACTGCCGATGAAATAAAAAGACTCCTGAAAAATGTCTGATGTTTTTCTGCAGCTGCAGCACTCATCACTTATCTCTGTCCTTGTAACTGTAATAGGATTTCTGCTGGAACAAAGTAAAACAACCAAAATTGGTTCTTTGTGGGTCACATTTTGAATTGTTTGACAGCGTAATCTATATTTGGCTCTTGGACTACCTAGTCACTGTCCAGCATGAACCTCACTGAGCATGAAAGGAATCAATGAGCCTTTTTGGGTGTATTTGCATGAAAAGGGAAACTATTTGTCCTGGTCTCTATCCATTTGTCTATTTGTCTTGTCTTTATAGTGATATAGTGGTAGTGATATAACTTTATACTCCATTACTTCAAACGCCTCATAAAAGGCACAACACATTATCCATAATGAAGATGATACCAATGGTCAAGTTCCTAATTAATATACATGCTATCTAAACAGAGCCATCTCTGCAGATGTCTCCAGCACAGACATGGGCATGTACCTGTGGTTAGTCATACTGATAATCTAGTACTTACACGTGTCGGTACAAACATCTGACATACAGTCATCTAGGTCTCTTCAGCGTTAGCAGCCACTTTCAGTCTCTGCGGAATAGCCTTCTTATCATTTTCCCATAAACGTGCAGTGTACAGTACACGTGTAGTTCATATATACGTATATAGTTCAATGGATATCTGACCTCCTCACACACTCAGTCTCGTGTCTTTGATGCTTCAGCATCTGGTGCGTTTGGTGGAAACACATCCCCTCCCACTTACCAGTGGACCAGCTCATTGATAATGCCTCGAACATCTGGTCAGCTCCTCAGCTTCAGCAGTAACTGCATATTAATCATTGATCAGCGGGAGATAATCAAACACGCTGGTATCACACAAAGAATAATTTTCATTTTGAGTTTATGTCTTCTGGCCTCGCCTTCTCTCCCATTTGGCATTCTCTTATTTAGCAGTTTGCCAGGCTGTGGAGCATTACCCTCATTACTCCAACCCCCCTGACAGAAGTTTAGTGGTGAAGCATCGAGGAGCCTCACTGGCCTCCGTGTGGAGTTCAGCAGCTCAGCTGAACCAGCCTCTTCAGTGAGCAGCAACTTCAGTCAGACTCTAACATCCTGATTTACTCAGCATCGGTTACTTGCGGCACCATTGCCGTCTTCACAGGCACACAGTGGTAGTGTTTATTCCAGCCTTCTTTAGAAAGCAATAAGACACAAAGCTAAAAAGAAAAAAAAATCAAAGCATGCTGACTCTCAATGCTTTTTTAAGCCTTTAAAGCAAGTATGTGTCTGTTTTAGCATCTTCCCAGATAAATTCAAATGTATACAGAGCGCTTGGAGGTTTCCACATGTGGTATCATTAGCAGATATATAACTTTATGAGAGGATGCGTTCACAGGGAAACGTGGCCTCAGGCAACAAATCAGCACATTGGACAGATGAGGTTTTTGCTGATGAAATAAGAGTTTAAGTTATTCTGTGTAAAACTTGCTGTGTGAACTACACAGATGAAAAAAAAAGATGTGTCAAAATCCAAGTAAAACTGAATCACATTTTAATATTTAATATGCATTGCTCAGTTGTTTCAACTGGTTTAAACTGAGACATGCAAAGTTGTGCACCCTCTAACCAGTGCACAGCAGAAGGCTGAAGAGTCCAACATGTTCTTACCCAGGTTCATTTAGCCTCTGCAGAGAGCAGAGGAACTACTGATATTATTAAATGTCATGATGCACAGACAACAAAATGCCCAGGTGGAGAGAACGCCGCAGAATATAGACACACCACGTCTCGTGTTTACCAAATAATCCAGTTGATGAATTCTAAAATAGACAGATGGTATCATTGTGCAGCTTTCTAGCATAAAAGAGCCTTCATATCTAATTATTAGGTGGTAAATCATGCATGCATATTCAAATACACATTGATTCCAATATTCAGTGACATTCTGCCCATTGATATCTTGTTGCCATAGCGCCCACTTGCAGTGAGGCAAAGGCTCGAATGTAGAGAGAAGGGAAAGAAGAATAAAAGATAGAAGGAGGGAAACACAGCATGAGGAAGCAGCTTGGTTTGGATGTTGAGGTTAATGAACGGCCATGTTTGGCTATTTAAACCTAATTTTGCTACTTTCTGTTTTGCTCTTTTACCTTCCCTCTTTTTTAATCGCTGCCAGATTTCCCACAGCATGACCTATTCTGATTAGCAGCTATTTCAAAGCTCACTCAGACGATGACATATAGCTTCCCCTCTTATCTCTCCCTCCTCTGCTCTGCAGCGGTCAGATGTGTACAATTTGAGAGCACAGAGAACCCCAGTTAACCAGCCATTATGGAGTCTGACTCATTGCAGCAGCCGCAGCCTAATTCAAGAGCATGTGAACTGATGAAGTGTGTCTGTTCAGTCACTGGTCTTTAGGTTCACTTTAATGCCGCTGTAACAGCTAATCACCTGTGCTCTTAAATGTGTACGCACGTCTAATTTTAAGCAATATCAGTGTGTAAAAAACAAACAAAAAGGATGTGGATAAAAGGATTCTGCACGTGTTTGTTCCGCCACCACTTGGGATGAGTAAAACTGAAGGGGTTATGTTGTGATGGCTGTCCTTATCTTGTCGTGAGTCGAACTCTTTCAGCAAGAGAGCATGACATGACACACTGCTGGCAAAGCTGCTTTCCACTATCTTTCCATTTGTCTCCAGCCATTCCAATCTACGTCTCAATTTTCTCCCATTATCTCTCTGTGTCATCTCTCTGACGCCACTGTTCTTTTATGCACACTTAATTCTGAACTGAACCTTTTCCTTCTCTTTTCGTTTCCTCTCTTGTCTTTTTCAGTATTTGTACCTTTTCGACTGCATACGCACCTCTGAATATCAAGCATATGTCATTTTACTCTTTCAAAAAGGCTTTCAGGACGTCTGTGCTGCCTGCAGATGGAGAATGTTTGGCTAAGGAGGATTTGTGTCACGTGTAAACGGAGCAGCTTCATCAGTGCTGCGTCTCATTGAGAGAAATTAAATGAGTTTCAGGCGGTATGTTGGCGGTACCGTCCCTTCATTAGGCACCGCTCCCCTGTGAAGACATCTTCTAAACATGCTGGTCTCTAACAAGCTTTTAGGGTGAATTTATATCAGGCCGCCTGTGATGTCACCGAGACAAAAAGCATTTTCGGTGACCGTAACAGAGTCGTGTGATTAAGGTCAAGCTGGAGGGAGGCAGCTAGTTCAGGAGGCAGTTTGAGGGCGTCTCAACAGGCAGAAAATAGGTATTTCATCGGTTTTGAATCGACCTTGATGCTTCTGCTTCTCTCTGCTTGGTGCTTCCTTCTGATTCATGTTGAGTCAATCATTGGATGTCTTTGTATTTCTCATTTACATTTTTGTCTATGCCACAAACGTCGACTGAGCATTTGAGTGAGAGAAAGAGGGAGAGAATTTTTTCTGTTTTTACAAAATTGCTTTATTTACGTATTAATATTTTTACATTCAACTCGTTCTCAACTCATTTTACATTCACATTACAAGTGCTTATGTATAAAATAATCTCATTAGAAATTGTGCAACTTGCAGCTTATTGCTGTCAACAGAACATAAAAGTCCATGCCAACACCAGAGAGAGAGAGAGAGAGAGAGGAGGGATTTGACCAAATGCGGCCGCAGGGCGTCTGTGCAGCAATGAAACCCAGGAGATTTGTCAATAAACAGTCAGGTTGTTGTTGCAGGATCAAACCATGCCCGGAGCATTGGTTCACTTTTAATTGCCATGTGCACAAACACAACAACACATGCTCTCTTCTGTATGTGCGCTGGTGAGTTTCTGATATTACTCAGTGTCTTATTTGACCTAATGTTTGTGTGTGGAAAAACATGTCATTTGCTTTTGGTGGTTTTGTATTGTCATAGAGGACTTGGCACGGTTGGACAGTGTGGAAAGTACCTCCAGGCGCGCATAGTAATTTGTAAGTTAAACAGCAGATCAATTGCGAACACAAATGTTAAATGTCACCTTGTGGAGCTCAGGCGGGAACATGATCCTGAGCTGCACATTTCTGCTGATCATCAGCTGCTATTGACTGTGTCACAAGTGATACATTAAATAAGATGCATTCACTCACTTGGGATAGAGTTGTTGCATCATCAACAGTAAGGCTGCTTGAAAAACAAACGGATGGCGCATTGCTAGTTAGACAACGCATAAAGTAAATGTGCCAGTGTCCCAAAGAATGGTCTTAAGTCAACAGCTCAGTATTTGGCTCTTAAACAGGATAATAATATGTTAACACGTATGAGAAGATTACAAATAGGAACGATTTCAGTTCGAAAGGTCTTAATCCGTGTTTACACGTACCAAAAAGATACTGAGACTGATGCAGTTCAGCCTGAAGCCACATCGTGTTTTTGAGGTGTTACTGCGCCACAGATTGAGATTTATCCACCTACTTCATCATCATAGCTGTGTTATCTCAGAACCGCTGAGAATCACTCTTGACAATGTCGTGATGAGTGATAAAAGTAGACCAGTCTGGTTTTAAAGCATTTGTAAATGTGACTTAACGAGATGGCTGAAACCGACTGAACATCACTGAACACGGAAACAAAAATCTGTGTCTTAAGTTTTTCTTTCGTATGGATTGAAGAACACTTCTCTCACGGAGACGCCTCTTATCTTTCTGGGGGTAAACAAAAAGTTCTGTTTGTTACTACATTACACATTGCTGCGATTGTTGAAACCAAGCAGGTAGTATTTCCTCAGCACCCTGTCTTCATCTTCATCTTGTCTTGTCATCTCCTCCGTGTTTTTAGATGGCAGCATCTGTCAGCACACCCAGCAGGGTGTGTGTTTGTGTGTGTCGGGTGGTCTCCCTCTGTTTGGCCTCTCAGCATCCCCATGTTGCTCAAAAGCATTGAAGAGAGCCCACTCAAACACGCAAGGCACTTACCCTGTTATTCAGAGAACCAAATCATATCCGTAGCTACCAATCTGCCAGAGTGCACAAAGACCCTGCACCACACCCGTTAGTGGGGGGACGAGAGTGCTGATGGAGCAGTGTGTCAGCTTCTTGTTTTTGTGTTATTTAAAGGCCCAGATGAGCTGCTTCATTCCTCTCTACTGACCTCATCATGGGTAACAAACAGAAAAAAAGCCCCACTGAATATCTTTTCAGCCCCGGTGTCCTTCAGCATGCTGGAAACACAATCGATTGCACAAATATCCAGCATATCTCACCTGAGCTGCTCTGCATTGACTTCCTTTTCAATGCGAAAGCCACGTCCAAGTGAAAGCTCGCTGACATATCTGTGTCTCAGTTTTTATTGAATTAACTTGACAACTCGAGTAAGGACCATTGACTTCTGAGGGAAATAGCTTTTATTGATTGTCTCTGTTCCATGAGAGGCAAGGTATAAATGACACTGTTGAACAACCCTGTGATTGGAGAATGGCTGAGGGGGCTTTAGCTTGAGCCTGTTTCATGCAAATCCGAATGGATGTTACTGGGTGGCTGGGCAGACAGACACCATTGACCGTCACCGTTACCTCTGAAGTGTGTCATGTGAATGCATTTTTACTTTTTCAAGTGCAATACAGCGTATGAAGTCTCGGCCCCGGAGCCTTATGGGGTAAAATAAAGAAAAGAGGCTGTCAACCATCACACGCCTTCTTTGAATGTCTGCCAGGGTCATTCAGGTCACCGAAGCCACATCTCCTTAATTCGGCCTCGCACCATTGTTAAATTAAGCTAAAGGGTCTATTTTATGCCTGGGCTTTACACATGTGGCTCCAAGGGGCCCGTTCTACTCTCTAAATTAACTGCACTCAGTCGACTCTTCATGTCGGTCTAATTTCTCTCTTTTTATCCCCATTTGCTCCACTCCTTCCACATCTGTTTCTCCATTGTCTGCACTGAAACGACCACCTTTCACTCCCTCTCCTCATGACTTATTACTGTGTGCTTAGGCAGTAATCTCCTTAGCAACCGTACTCAGCAAACACATAAATGACATATTTATATCCACACTGTCTGTCCATCATATTCCTTTTTTTTTTTTTTTTTTGCATTGCAGCTTTCAAAGCGTGTTCCTTAACAGTCCTCCTGGGAAACTCATTCAGCGTCCCACCACCTCCCACCCTGATCCAGTCACCATAACCAAAGCCACTTTCACAAACACATCCTAAAGCCTTGGAGTTGGCGGGGCACAAGGAGAGCTGAGAGGAAGTAGGAGAAGAGGGCAATAAAAAGTCAGGTTAGCGGATGGAAATGAGGTATCTTTTGGATTAGACTATTAATCTTGTTATTGTAACATTGAACTGGAGAGGCAATAAAATGTTGAAAGGGAAAGACATTATTTGCCTTGATGGGATGCAAAAGCAACAAATTGTAGAGAATAGATGGAAATATAGAGTCAAAGGCAAGAAAGATGGAGACATATGAGGCTTTAGCTGGCAGGCTGTGTTTCTGATTAACATGCTTCTTAGACATGGTGAGAGAGATCATATTGTGCACAGCCAGCGTCTGGGAGTTACGCCTGCAAGTGTTTATTCCTGTTTGTTCAGAGGTTGTTTCTCTGACACACATGCAGGCATTTGATTTTGATCACAATTTGTGTGTGGTTGTCAAGTGGAGACGAGTCATGACTGACAGCCGAGTGACATTCAAGGGAACCGGGAGTGACTCTGTCGGGCGTGAACTCACATTGAAATGGATACAGATGGAATGTACCGGACTACATTGGATGAGGTGGTTAGAGGTTGAGGATGAGGATGGTTAGAGAAGATGGAGTGGGGGGGTGTGGTTGAAAGAGCAGAGGTGAGCAGCAGAGGGATGCGTGCATGCGATTATCAGGGTGCTGATAATCAACTGAGTTGGCTTGTGCACCAGGTTTTCATGCAAATGCCCAGAGTAAAACCAGGTGGGTGACATGCAGGTGCACCTTCATATCAGGCGTGCTTTGTCAGCTATCCACTGCCATACTGTTTATGATGGGACGGGGTTCACAGATTTCAGATTTGCCACCACATATTGCTAAACATACTATAAATATCTGGGTACCGCTGTGGGAGATCAGTTTTACACAGTGAATAATTTCAGCTTTGTGTTAAATGTAGAGATTGTGCCAGTGGGAACCAAGTAGAGGAGCCGGAGGAAAACACTATTAGCATTCTGACGTTTTTGTTGGGAAGGCAAAATATATACAGACCTGTGTTCCTTCTTTCACTCTCTGTCCTGACAGCTCTTCTCTGCACAATCTGCACAATCGCTTAGATCGACAGTTTCATGCCGCATTCACGTTGTGTTATTCAAAAGTATCTGTGCATCTGACCGTGTAAATGCTGTGAATAACCGATTCGTGTTGTGTTCAAGGGACCTGGGAAATTGTTAGTCTCTGTGGCAGATACACATGTGCAAATGGCTAAACAGTGAACATAGAAACACTGGTCAGTCGCATACAAGTAATTCATGAATAATGTAGGTGTGGTATTTTGTCCACAGTAGACCAACATTTTCAGCTACAGCTGCTTATCCCCAAGTGAAAAGTTGACCGTGGCAGGGAAAATCTGAATGTAAAGCTGTCAGATATAAATCCGACCCAGTGAGTTTGGATCAGTTTGGAAATGAAGTTTGACACGTAATGGATGGTAGAGGCACTGTCACGGTACAGTATTACTGTCGTAGTTCTGATGAACTCCGGTGCATCACATTGTTTTCCCAACGCGGCTTATTATTTCAGGTTATGTTTTTTTCCCTTTCAAAACTGGTCTGCAGTCTCACCACATAATTAAAGGAGGGCTCTGCAGGCACTGAAAGAATTATATGTACGTACAACTATGTAGTCGTCTGTGCGTCTGAGAAAATGTAAAAAACAAGCATGTGGTGGGAAATTAGCAGTATTCACTTACTCTTCGGGCTTTAGTATCCTCCACCTCCAACAAACTGCAAATGGGTCTGTTTGACCAGCACGTGACCCCACGACCCCTTTGACAGGCACATGTTGTCATTACAATAAATCCACCCTCCTGAACCATAAGACAAATAGCCTCTGGATAGAAAGATATTGCCCTATTGAGTTACTCTGAGTATTTATGCAAGGTAATACGTTTCCTCAGGGGAATTTTAGCCGAATAATCACATCAAGAGGGTCTCTGTTATCCAGCAGAACCTCTTATCGTCATTAGCAATGTTTCTGTGTTATTTATAACTATGCTGGAGATTATCACCTTGTGTGTTTTCCTGTACTGACTTTATGGAGACCCCAGCCAGTGATGGATGGAGTTGCTTTAAGCCCCCCCATCAGTCGGAGAGTGTGTTTTCTTTTCATTTTTACTGCACTGGAGCGCGGTTCCTCCTCCATGGCTGGTTTGAGTTTGATTTATGGCCTCGCCCCCCCTCCATCCCTGCCCCGCTAATGATGGTTGTAAACTGATGGAAAGCCAAAGGTCAGTCCCGCTCCACTGTTGTGATGTCACATGATGTTTCTTCTTGTCTCACGCATTGCTGTTTTGAAGACTGAGATTGCTGCTCACGGTGCTCAGAGAGAGGGAGGCATGTCGATGCTTAAAAGATGAACGTAACCGAGAAGTTAACTGAAGGGCAAGAAAATAACATATGAGGTGCAGTACAGGGAACAAAAAGCATTTATTTCAATACTTCTACCTGCAGACCTATAATTAACACACAAATGTTGTCAGCTAGTGCTGAAAAATCTGTTCTGCTCCTTCTAGACTGTGACTGTCTACTGTCGTCTGAGCAGATGTAGTTTGGAGGACTGTGAAGGTTGATAATGATCGTGACAGAACCCAGGGGAGTGTTCCAATCATATGCAAAGACATACATTCATCAATATTATGCTATTACAGGTATTACATGACTGCTCTCTTTAGTGGATAATAGTCACACGTGGGAGAAAGTCAGCACCAACATTTCAATCCCCTGAAATTAGACATCACTTAGACCCATGGTGCTGTGCAAAGACCATTCAGAGGACATGTTGGAGAAATGTTTTGTCCTCTTGCACATGCTGAAACATTTCCCACAACATTGATCTTATGCTGTTTGTCAGTGGATGGGAAAATCAGTGCTTGGTGGGTAAAGGTCACTCTCCATTTTTCATTTACTGTGTACTCCCCCGCTGTTTTCCCTCTGCGTGTTTCTCCCTCACTTTGTCTCCCTCGCAGTAACATAACCAGGATTTCAGGGTGACGCAAACGTATGGTACTAAGAAGAAATAAATCCTATCAAATGTTACTTTCTGGCTAGTGAGGGAATTCCTTCATTGCTTGCATCAAGCCTGAGACAGATAGAGGGGAAAGGGTGTTACTGGGCTCATGCTGCCTTTTCCTATTGGAATGATGGTAAATACGAGTGCTCGACATAAATGAACAGGAATACCCCCTCACTTTGTTACTACCAGTAGGAATCATTTACATACAGTTGCTGAGATTAGATACTTTTACATCTCAACATGGCAGAGAAAAATGCAGGATTTGTTCTCATTATTAATAATATAGCTGTTGAATGTGATCCAAATTTGAATGTACATTTCTGCTGCCTTTTCCTCCTGCAGTATCAGACAGATCATTAAGCGTGTTACTAAGTTACTAATGTAAAGATGCACCGTGTGTCTGCCACCAACGCTCATGAACATAATACAATTGTAGTTACATAACACACAAGTAGTCACCAATGGGGGTCATCATTTTCTCACATGCATTCAACACAAAAACACTGTATGTGCATATGTGTGTCTTTGACTTCGGAGATAATCCTGGCAACCAGAATGTGTCTGAGCAGATCTGGCAGCGAGACAAAAATATTTAAACAGGTACAGACGAAGGAGAAAATAGACAAGAGTAAACATCTTATAATTGACTCAAACTAAATGAGGGACGATTGTGAGATCTGAGAAACAGGTGTGATATAATTCAATTTGCTCACAAACCAGCCGCAGTGGTCCCTTAGTCTTTCAATGCGGAACAGTTGGATGAGTGTTAAGAACACAAGATTAATAGAGTTTGTCTTGTATCTAATGGGCTGGTATGTTCCTGGGATGTTCGGGGCATTGTTTTCGTGCGTCCTCTGGTGACCCTGCATCAGACACGTATTTCAGTTTACTGGTCATGTGGTCGAATCAATATTAACCTTTAGGCTGAAGGCTACCTTACCAATTTTGGACACTTGCAACGATCACAATACCCCCTTGTCAATTGAAATATAGAAACAAAAGTAGTGAAATATATGAATAAAATCAAAGGGAAATTGTGTCATTTCATTTTCTGGGAGCATAAATTCAACAAAATAATGACTTCACATTACTTATCAAGCTTCATGAAATGTGTGACAGACTTTTTTTTTTTTTTAATATTTCAATATTTGTTTCCATATTTTTTTCTGGGATGAACCAGAATGTGAACGTGAAATGAGCTATCTCTCTGACATGGAGGGCTAATAACATACTGAATTGTATCCCCAGGCAACCCTCAGAACTAATGACAGCGGATTTGTTTTTGCCATCACAATGTAGTACTATTTAATATACTTGTCTCTAAACTGTTTCAACATCATCTAGAGGGCTACAGCTACATGTCATCTCTACCATTATGTTTAACTTGTCATGACACATGGTGCTTAATGGTCATACTGAACATCCGTGGTCCAAGTACAGACCCCTGAGCTCCTCCACACGTCCCTGAGATTGTTGGAATCTCCCAGAAGCATTCATTAGAGATTAAATACGTTGCATACGCATTCTTAGCCTTAGTCTTCTTAGAAGGTTCCTGTGTGATAGCTCTGGGAGTTGAAGTGCATTCTGGGCTCCTCTGTCTTCACCTCTTCAGCTTATTTGTCTTTCTGTCTCTCTCATTCCGTACATTCTTTGGCTGCTCTCTCTATATCTGGTGTGACTCCCCCATTCTGTTTGAATGCCTCGCTTGTCTCACTTTTACCTCTGTTTCTCTTTATCGTTCCCTGTAGTGCATTATTTTTGTCATTTCCTTGTCCTCCCCCGTTCTCTCCCTATTCTCCCGCCTCCTTTTTTTTATAGCTGCTGCACATCATTTCCATCTTTGACTTGAATCCTCCTGAATCCTTTCTCCCAACTTTCGTCCTCACATCTTATTCTTCATTTCCTTTCCGACGTACATCATCTCTGCATTCCTCGACTAATGCTGTTCCTGACTGAAGGAGATCCAAGCGGCATCAGGCTGTCACCTGTCGTTGATTCTACACACTCCATAAAGCAGCTCTCCCCTCGCACGACTCTGAAAATTAGACCCGTCTTTGGAAAATATATGAGGTGTCTTTAAGTCCACATAAAGAACATTGAGCAATCATAAACTCCTCTACTGCTTACTTAATATCTTTTTTTCCATCTCCTGGCACGGTCACACACTGAACTCTGAAGGTTATCGCTGTGATGGGGAACAATAAAAGCAGAGCAAAGTGGAACTCACCCTTGTGCCTGCTGCAAAGGGATATTTCTTCTTTCTTTGAACATTCATTCAATTTAAAAATATGCTTAAAAGGATTTTTAAAGAAAAAAAGTTCACTCCAGGTCTTGGAAGTTTTTTGTGTCTCCCCCTCACAATAGCAACTATTAGTAGCTCTTAGCACCTTTGAGATTGTTGTCGGCTTCCTCCCAGTCACATCTCTGTTTTTAGACTTTACTGTCTCATCTTCTCCAGCTATTGTTGCCTGTTCAATATTAGCATAATATTTCTGCTGATAGAATTATGGCACACAGCTGGGACGAGGAGGCTCATAATCAGCTTTATTTCAACCAGTGGGTGAAAAAAAACAAGGTAAGAGTGAACATGTTGATGTTGAAGGATGGAATACCAAATTTGTCAGCTGAAAGAAGCTAAAATGCTCTGCAGGGCTCAGAGGTTTGTTATTGAGCAGCCAATATTGAGTGCCCTTTCCCACCCTGTTGTCAATAGAATAATATAATTATAGCAGCTTAATGTATGCAATACCTGCAGCAGCACAGTATAATGGCCTTGTAAAGTGAATAAAAAAGGGATCTGTCTGGAAAAAGGGTCTATGTTTAAACAGCTTTCATCTGTGCAGGCCTTAGAAGCTGGAAGCCAATCCTACTCTAATACTGTCGTATTGTGTTCAACCAATACTGATATGGCCACATAATGCTCGACAACCAACTGCTGAATATTTTAATCATGAATACCCCAAACATGTCTCCCATTAATGCTTCGCTGTCTCATTACCATTTCTCTTATATCTAGCTCACATGTAATGTGGGATTTCTTTTCTTTTTTTTTTCAGCCATTATTGTAATTTTCATGCAAGTACCGAGCAACTGTGTTATGGAAACATCGACAAGACTGGGGCTAATAAAGAGCAAGAAAGGAAAAAAAATGAGAAAGGGAAAATGGCAGAGAGACTGAGAGGAGAGAACAGGAGCCATGGCAACTGTAAAATGTGACACAAACAATATATCAGTACCTTTATTTGATGATAAGGTATTCAGTCTGTATGCAAAGCATCCTGGCCCCTGCAGAAGAGGGTCACTACCTTCATACACTTAGTTGCATAATCCTCACCGCAGGCATTCCTGTCTTCTACCGTATCAAACCATTTAGTTCTCTTAAAGTCTTTGTTCTCAGCATGACTTGACTCTGAATGGCACCAGAATCACTCCTCATTAGAGCTTTGTCAAAGACATTTCACATCACTGATCACCCAGCGATCGGTTATTGAAGTTACTGAAGTTGGCCGTAGTGGTGATCATTCTGCAGTGGTCTCACTCGTGCGCAGGGAGACATTGCACTGTCTGCGAGACACTCACTCTTTGAAAGCTAGATGATTTTGGCACCAGCATGACTTGTATAAGAAACAATAACAAACTGGCAAATTCAGGCAAATTAACAGTTTTGTCTGTTTTGTTAAATGTATCGCAGTGACGTTGTGTTTTTGTTCTGTCTTCAACTGAAAGCGGTTTGGATAGTGCCTGAAATCAACATCAACCCAAGATATTTGTTTGTCATCACCCCAGATGCAATAATCACTGCGGTAAAAGAACTAGGAAAACATGTTCCACTCACAGTATACTCCGTTTTTTGTAACCTCATGGAAATATACTGCCGTTTCACTTTTGAGCACATGTTACAACGGCACCCTGGGGGTAAATGTTTTGGATTTGTGTGTAGCCTGAATGGAGAAATATACACGTGATGTGCAGACCGCCTCATTCAGCGATAATGGCACACTACTGTACAGCTTGTGCCTTGTGAACGGACTCCGCTGCAGCCATTTGTCATAATTACAGAGATGCTTTGGCTCTAACCATTAGTGCCCCCCCACCCCCACACACACACACACACACAGTTTTATACTTGAGGATCTACTTATTCTGCTGTCCCATGAAATCGTATAGCCCTGGGTGTCTAATTATACTAATCGAATGCGCACTGCCTGGCATCTATTCATAAATTATTAATAGCAGAAACAATAGAATCTCTCATTGAAAACTCTGACTTCCTGACTTCTCATCTTCTCTCAGTCTTAGTAAGTCTCCCTTATCTCTCACTTCATCTCCCCCTACCCCTGACCCCCTTTCTTCTCTCCGTGACTCTCTCCCCTTCACCTCCTGTAATTTGGCTTGTGGGTGTTGGGTAATTAGCATGCCTCCCACTTTTATTCTGATCTCAAAGAATGGAATTTGAGGAAAATGGCCCATGCAGATTGTACTTCCTGATAAGGTTCTGTGTGGAGCTCCATTAAGGAGTGAAGCTGCACAATGGCAGTTTGTATCCTTCAGGGGAAACAGAAACATCATGTGAGACACAAAGTCTGCAAGTGATTCTGTTATGTAGAGAGGAGAGTCTCTATGCTGGAAGTCACTTTGCTAATCTTGTCATTTGTTGCCAATATTTTGTGAAACATTAGGAAAAATTCTATTCTCACTGGCGTAAATCCACCATGTTCCAAAAACAATAGACAGTTTGTAGCAGTGTCATTTTGCAATTTGCAATCATCATCATTTGTTTATCACAGATAAAGTTGAATACACTACGACTATTTTGTTTATCTTAAGATGGATTATATGTGCCTTCTATTCTGCTTTTGTGTAAAAGAGGACAGTAATGTAAAAACCCTCAGGACCCACAGTGCATTTCATCTGAACGGAGCTAGGCTGAGGGGGACATGCAGCGACCGAGGGGGATAAAGGCTGATAAAGCAGAGAGGATGCAGGCGAAGTGTATACCATGTGTTCAACAAAGCCATGACATCTGACCACAGTAAAATGCTCAGGGGATTTGCATGAAGAAATCCAATCTTCAGCATTCAAAGTTGCAATCGTGCGTGACTGAGAGAACTGCTAGACCTGGTGTTGGATGTTTGTATTGGTGTGGATGGAAGCTCTCATACCTCCTAAAGCAAATCACTCAACATCTAATTCATGAAATCATTAAATCTCCTGATGATTAATGATGGGATAATGGGATTGCCTGTCCATGTTTGTGAAATTTGCAACATTTCCATGTCAGGTTAACATGGAAAACGTAAAATAAATGATTCCATGATTACAGGTATTGGAGAGTAGAGTATGAGAAGAACACGAATAGAAAAGCTGGAGTCCACAGTGAAATTCAAATAGCAGCCGGCCCGTCCTGCTCTCATGGCTGAAGTCAATAGTAATTCTGAGAGCTTTTCTCCTCGTGGACTCATTTTCTCGATGGATCGTGTAGGGTTACTTAATTTGGGTATCATTTGTATTTGCACATGAATCACATCGGAGACCTGCATGTGCCTCAGTGCCGCCTGGTGAAAAATACTGACAGTTTAGCTCGGCTGTCAGAGAGGTGATTCGCACTGCTGCCAAGCATTCATTTTAAGAAAACTATTCACTATTCACTATTGTCTTGCTCTCAGACCCTCTCACATCCCGTGCAATGCTTGATGTCTGGAGTCTTGATTCACCTCTCACTCCTTGCTCATATGGATTGTCTGTTAATCTATAGGTCAACATGTATCTGCAGGTTTTCTCCGATGTGTCGTAGGCGGTTTGATGTGTTAATGTGGTTCCCAGGGATCTGCCTGCACTGGACACTTCTTTCCTATTGAACGACTTAATCTCTGCTCCAAGCTGCTAGTTATCTTGTCACACATCAGGGTGAAACGACAGAGATACTGCTGGAATACAAAGCGAGAGCTGCCGGTGCCGACCAGTTACTTTGTGTTTCCCTGTGCATGTTGATGTGTGTTTGTCGGTCCTTTGCCTCATTTAACAACCGCTCTTCTTTTTATTTTGCTTATTCCGACAGACTCCCCAGTTCAGTTGCTATGGCAACCATGGCCCCTCCCTTCCTCCTCCTGCTGTGTTGGCTGCTCCAAACGTCCAACTCGGCATTCCCCGAGGAACCAGGGCCCCTCAACTTCATCCCCTCCGAAGGTAATGCCCCCCTCCTACTACTCTATGTCAACTACTCCCTGAACACATCTCTCCAAAAAGGCCATGATGTGTGAGGGGCTAGGTCATGCCCTAACATGTAAGGTGTTGAAACAGACGAGCGGAAAAAGGTGGTGTAGGGTCACCGTGTGGGCTGTGAAGGTCAGACATGCTCACACACGAAGGGTGCTGACTGGTGTACAGGGGTCGCCATCAGGAATGAGAAAAGGGCTCTGGCATTCAGGACATTCCCACACACACACTCATAAACCCTCCAGAGACACTTTACACACTCAGACTTTGAGTCTCCACATCCAGCTCAGACTAGACCTTGATTGATTGTGGTTCGATAATATGGATTGACGGCTTTCCAGCGGAGTCCAGACCCTACTGAATTTATCAATAGCAAACAGTGCGGTGGAGAGGATGTCAGACAGTGGAAAGCTACACTGGAGCATCTTCATTTGACTGATAATGTGATCGTGTACAGCAGGTGAAAAATTAAAAAATGAAGGCTTGTCTGGATGGACAAATGTCAGGATGAAGGGACAGGTAGATGAGAGGATGAGAATCATTTGCAGCATGTCCCTGGATGGAGTGACATAAATATAGATCAGTCAGTCAGATACACCTGCAGGACCAAGTTATATAAAGCAGAATTTCAAACTAAGAACATTCTCTTGTTCACCTGAGACAAGGTCAGAAGTGGATAACCATCCACTTTTTTTTAAAGTTCTCCACCTGAGTTATTGCTTGTTAGCTTCTTGAGTATCTTTTATTTATCTGTCACAGAAGACAGAACGTCAAAACATCTTCAGTGCTTTTTGCTGTGATTTCTCTCCTTCTAGGCTCCTCCACTGTACTCAGTGTACAAAACACATGGAAATATTTTTTTTATTGCCCTCTTCAAATATTCCACGTGTAATTCAAAATTCAAAATATCCATTCTCAAAAGTGCCTTCTCCCTTTGATAATAAGATACAATTTAGACGTTTGAATCATGTGTTTCAGTTTGTGCTCTGGGCACTTTGACTGAAGCACACATGCTGGTTTTCCAGATCGCAGTTTTTAGACATTCTCCACTTCACATTGAATTCTGGTAATTGCTGCTGATTTGCCAAAACAGTAAACACAGAGTTGTCAAAGGTGTGTATCTGGCTGTGACCATTTGTTTCTGTCTTGAAAGTGGCGCGGCGTTATCCGGTGTTTCTGGGCCGACCCCACCGTACATGGCTAAGGCAAGAGCCCCTCCACATCCAGAGGATCCTCCAAGTCAATCGGACTCTGTACATTGGAGCCAGGTACGACACACACACACACACACACACACAGACGGGGTCTTCCTCGGGATTAGAGAAAAAGGTATGACCATTTCAGGCATGAGGGTATGCAGTGGGAATGTTAAATGACAGCACGTGTGTGTGTAGAGCCGAGAGAAAACTGATATCAGAAATGAATGAGTGCCTTTAAACTTCATTAAGTTAAACATGGAATGGCCCCATTAACCAACTAACAAAAGATGTAGTTAGATGGGTTTGTGTTGCGATGTAGCATGGGATTCATTTAAAAATTTAGCCTGGAGAAAAATGAGTGATAGACGTTCCAACCCAAGGCTTCAAAATAGCACTGCATGCAATTGGATATCACAACAACCATCGCATCAGGACAACGTACAAGGGGACATTATCAGAGCCACGGAAACTAGTCAGTGTCGGAGTTTATTTTATTGTGGAGAGGAGTGGAATAGTTTGATGGAGAGACGGTGATTTAATGGAAATGGACCCTTTGTTCATCGTATAAAGAAATGTCCCACTCGTTTGTGCCGAAGCTGTTTCACTGTTTCAGCTGCTCCTCATCAGCCGCAGCGGTTGTTGTGTACACAACCACTTCGATGACACAGCACTGTCGTCATCCTGTACAGACTCTGTACATGGCTCTGAGCCTGAATCCGACAGAATCGGATATCTGATTCTGGCCAGAGTTAATGAGCTCCAACGATTTGTGTCCAAACTGACCTTGCAGGTCTGGATTTTTAGACTTTTGAAAACTGCCATTTCCACTCATTCATGTTAAGTGTAATGCTGGACCTCATTATGCCATGTTGTTCTGCTTGTAGTACTTAACCTCTAAGTGACCTCACACACTTGACGAATTAACCATTAGATGGCTACCACATACATTATCTTGGTCCTATTTTAGTATGATGGGTGGATATTATATAAATTATATTATATAAAATCTAACCTTTTCTAACCTGGATGACTTGGTGTGCCAGAGCATGTGTTCAAATCATCACACTGTGTCATAGCAACTATAATGCACAATGGACATGATGACAAGTGACCAGGTGAAATCTATTTCTAATGTAAATAGAATCATGGATTTTGCCGGTTTAAACTTCCAGTCTTGAGGGACAGAACTAAGGAGAGAGCAATGCATGAGTCATAGTCTTCAAGTTTTCAGTGGGGTTCAGCCACTGACCAAAGCTCCATTTTCCAAATGTATCTGACTGCTAAAGTGATTTATTCCCATTGTGTGTGTTGGCTAAGATAATCTTCACATTAAGATGCTTTGAGGGGGAACGGGAAGATCTGTGGGGTGAAACTTTAGACGCCTGCTCTGGAGCAACGTATGATTACATGAAAATGCTGACACGTTTTACACTGCTAGTAATACCATAAGTTGTTACACTGACAATATTTTCTCTTTGAATCTCATTGCTGGATCAGATGGGCAATATTTGGTTCAGCAAAGGGTTTCTACTTTTGTCTCCATATGATGATGGTCCCCATATGTTCATCAGTCTGGTGAATGTTCTGATCCTAGAGAGTGTGTGTGTGTGTGTGTGTGTGTGTGTGTGTGTGTCTGTCTGAGTGTGTGGTGGGGTGCAGACAAGGACAGCCTGCAGACGGGGACAGTCTGCTCAGCTGCACCAGGTTAACGCTGCTTGGCTACGTTTGCTGCTCCCTTGAGCCATTCAGGAGCTGATCAGAGTTAACAAAAAACATGCATGTTGCGATTTACTGCCCACAAAGTCCCCAAATTAATTTAGCTTGAAACGTGCTAAAATTGAGACAGTGTCAGTTTGCACATGTGGTGCCGGTTACTTTCAGTAATGGCAAACTCAAAAAAGACTGAAGTGGTTTCCAATAAGAGAGACCATTGCGGTCCAGGAAATGACCCCAGCCTCGGGCCCCCTGCGGGTCTAACCTCATGACTAAGACTGAGGTAGTAAATATATCAAGCAGTGATGGTTCCAGGCATTCTGTCTGCACTGAGAGGGTCTATAATCACATTTGTGCACATGGCCTGATCATAAAACTGCTCGCTAACTCTGCTACAGCTACTGCAGGTCTGCTGTAAAATACAACCGGAGACTTGGTG
This sequence comes from Aeoliscus strigatus, assembly GCA_901007665.1. Taxonomy (NCBI): domain Eukaryota; kingdom Metazoa; phylum Chordata; class Actinopteri; order Syngnathiformes; family Centriscidae; genus Aeoliscus; species Aeoliscus strigatus. The sequence goes on from CAAKHB010007339.1 coordinate 31,096, forward strand.
GAGCACTTTCATTTTAATTCACAGCTGCAGAAATTCTCATTGAGGTGAACGGATATGAAAATCTCAGCCAACTGCATCCTATGAATTGCAGGACTGACAGCCAGAATACGAGAGGAAAGTGGATTCGTTGGCAGCAAGAGTGATACAGAGAGCAGAGAGTTGATACTTCTTGTTAGTGGCTAATAGTATTTAATGCTTCCTGACAGAAAATAATATGCCCACAGAGGAACAGATCGATGTGTAAATACATGTCAATAGGAGTATTACTACAGCCAGAGAGCACTAGCAGGGGACCGAGTTTCCAAATGAATAAAGAAGAGCCTGTGCTGCGGCAGGTGTGACTGCTAAAAGTTGCAACGGCGCGCATCGCCTGATAAGACGCATCACTCATGCCCAAATCCCGTCACCATTAGCATAGCTGCTCCTCAGACTGCAAGCGCTGCTAAATCCCTGCCCGGAATACCTGCTGAGTGCAGCTCCCTCTCCCCATCCTCGCTCCGTCTTCGCTAAATGAAAGTAAACTACGTGTTTGGCTGGTGGCAGGTGGAGTAAGCACCTTGCTGTATTAAGCCCCGTTTCACTGCTGTCAAAATGAGCAGCTGTTGAGCCCGTGGTCTTTAGCCGTCAGAGAGATCCAAAGGGCTAATCCGCACAAATAGAAACCAATCGTATGCTATTTCCCTTTAGAAATACATATCCACAAACTTAAGGCTGAGGGTTTTCTTCATCCACTTCATCATTCACTGGGATGGGGCCATGTGCTGCGTCACTGCCAGGCAGGAGGGTGCTCAAGCCCTCAGACAATGACCTCAGAGGTCACCAAGGGTCAAGCAGCAGTCACATGCCTCATGTCAGACGTACAGAGAGACGCTTTGTTGTGGCAAAGAAGCTTGAGAGTTAAATCTGCCGGGCCGGGCGGCTGTAGAGCGGCTGGCAGAGAGAGTTTATCATGCAGACAAAGAGACTGCATATGAGGAGAAAGACAGACTCACAGGTGAAGACAGCCACAATGCGCAGGCACCACTTCCATGGACAGGGTATTTACAAAATGTGGCGTTGACTTTGAAAAGCTTCTTTCAGTTTTGAAACACAATGGGGAAAAAACTTCTTAAGAGATATAAATAGGTTTTTGTATTCTTTTCACTTCTGTGTTCCAGGAAAAACATTAGCAGCATTAAAAATGTCAAAATCTCAATTAGTGGTAGACTGATCGATGAGGTGGACGACTCCATGGGGCAGAGGGTTTTTTTTAGATAATTGGCATTGGCTGATCTGCACTCATAAGGTTGAGTTGGTTCTCTGAAACAAGAGTTTTTGGGGGTTTTTTTCTGGAAAATGCTGCATAAGCAGTATTAACACGGACAATTCCATTAGTGTTGAGTGTTTTGAGTCTTGTGTGTAACAGGATTTTTTTTCTTACACTCTGTTACTGTTTCTTTGACAAAAAATGCTAAAATTAGTATTTTAATTGGGACATATGTACTTACTCAGACATATTCATAGACACAGGTACAAACACACACACACACGCTGCAAAGCTGTTTCCTTCTGTCAGCAGAAGTGTCAGTTGGTGGTCAGCTCAAATCTTTCCATGTTGGTTTCATCTAGTGCAAGCAAGCGCTCAGCACCAAACCACAATTCTACGGCAAGTAAGAAAAAGAGATGGAAAAGTAATATAGGGAAACCTGGAAGCTTAAGAGGTCTTGACCTTGAGTCTGTGGGGTTTGACAGGCCAGAGGGAGAAAGTTCACGAGCTGGTCAAAGGGGGAAATTTCGTTGAGTTTCTCTTGATTCTGTGTTGACTTTAGTCAACTGGATTCAGCTACAGATTCAGGAGATAACAGCACAGGCACGTGGACGTCACACACACCCACGTATACGTACATATACACGCACAAGGCCAAAGAAATTGGAGACTTTTGATTTGTTGGTCTTGGGACTGAGCTGAGGTTGAGGCGCCTGTGTGAGGAGTTATGGGCCAGTGGGGCGATTCAAGGCTGTGTGCACCTCCTGAAACATAAAGCACGATGAAATATTTACACAGTTCACAGACGTGGACTACATGCTGCAGATCCACGATAATGCATATGAACAAAGAGCAACATAGAGACCACAGACTGTCATCATTCAACCAATCTGGAGCAAAAGAAGGCAACGCAGCAGCATAACGGATTCCTCGGGTCCGAGCTATCATAGGTAACAGCTGGTTGCAGGCTCAGTGTACATTATGTTAATGCTAAGACACTGCTGAAGCAGCCTGGATAAGATTATTCCTCACACTGTGGCCCACTTCACAGTTTGGAGAACGCTTAAACTCTGACCCAGTAAGCTTGAATTCACCAAGCAAGTACCTCTCTGCCACCTCTCAGCCGTTGTCCCGTTGTCCTACAGGGTTGAGTAAGAGTGGAATCATCTAAAACACAAACAGGATGTGAGGATGAATTATTCAGAAGTGGAGTAACCTGACGGCCTACCTCTGCTCACATCACCCTCTTAAACGTCTTTCTCAGAAAAGACATGCAAATGCACACACTCTGCAGCAGCAAACAGTCGCAAGCACTCGTGTATGCACGTTACTTTATTCTCGCTGTGAAGGAAGAGTGTTGATGAGAGGCAGAGCTGGATTAGAGATGGGATCAATACTGCTGCAAAAACATGGCTATGATGCTTTGTTGGTGCCTCAGCCTTAGATCTGTCCTGCTAGATACTGAGACCATCATCAGTATGCAAACTCCAGCTCTCATTTGGAAGACATTTTTACAGGAACGTCCAAGGTTACTGCAGAATTATCAGCAGATTAAAAGTTAAAAAAGGAAAAAAAGCATGAGTACATGCTTTGTGCAGCATGCGCAGCATCTTGGCTGGTATTAGTGCATGATTTAATCATCCATTAATTCAATTTCAGTTTTTTCACTCATGAGCGTCATTTTAGAGCCTTGCAGCAAATACAGTGCAGCAAGTCAGGTTTAATGAATGCAGGCAAACGGTGAAGAGGAAATATGAGACATCATTATGCAGTCGGGTTCCATTTCTCATATAAATCTGGAGAAATGTTAGGAGAGGGCGGATGTAATTGTAAAGCTGTTCCCTAATTCTGTCTGATCAACTTAAACAGAATAAATGTCTCTAATATGTATGCATTACACATGCTGCAACAAGATTACACACAAAGTAGAGATTTATTTTGTGTCCAGACTCAAAGTTTGCATTAAGCGTGCATCCTGGAATTCATCCAAATAGAAAATGTACGAGCTACGCTGTCCTGATATCAATAATAGTCACGTACATCCACTATAGAACTTCATGGGATTTCTCATCGTTATGTTGTGGCCTTATCTTAAGCCTTTTGAATTGCTGTGCTGGCTGTCTGACTGTCACTCCCTCCCTCTCTCTGTAGGGACGACCTTTTCCGTGTGGAGCTGGACATCGTCGCAGGAGATGAGATGTTCTACAGCAAGGTGAGAACGGTGTATTTTTACCTTCCAGGTGAATTTGTAACTTATCATTAGAGTGCATAATATCATTCTCTTCAGCAGAGGAGTGAAAATTTCACTAACCAGCGCTATGTTGTGTGTCCTATAGAAAAGGACATGGGAGTCCAACAAGAATGACATCAGGATCTGCAGAATGAAGGGCAAACATGAGGTGAGACATGGCTGTTCCTTTTCAAATTGTCTGCTTATGCATTGAGGTTTTCGAAGATGATCCCTTGTGCAAAAAGATGGTAGTCGAGTTCAGAAATGACAACTGCACGCTACAAAAGGACAGGAAAGGATGTTAAAGGATAGAAAAAGGGCTGTCAAAAGCCCTTTTTTCCAACGATTAAAATGTCTTATGGCTACACATGGCCCATTGTTTTCCTTATAGCCACACACACACACATACTGATAAACACAGACACTACTAATAAAGAATTTATCAACCAGCACAACTTATCTACAATGGGTACCCTCAAAAAGTGCATGCTGTGTGTGTGTGTGGTGGGGGGGGGGTCAGTAGCCCACATTTCAATACCTCCAATATCTCGAGCACACGCATCCTTGCTGCTGATTGCTACACACAAACAGCCTGACTGTCTTGTCAATGTGTGTGTGTGTGTGTGTGTGTGTGTGTGTGGTGGTGACGGTGTGTGGAAAAAAAAGACTCATTTAACACACTGAGATAACACCTGACATTAAATCTGTGTGAGACCCTGCCAGACATAAACACAATGGAGAATACGGAGAGGAGAGGAGAGGAGAGGAGGACGTCCCTGAGGAGTGCTGCAGGGCTGACTGAGATATGAAAGGTCTTCTTGCCCCTAATGACTTTGCTGCCTGTTAATGTTGTGAATCACACCGCAAATGTGAGCAAGACAAGAACACTGCCAGCTCCTCTCGTTCGGCTGTGGGCTCCGGCCCGTATGAATGGATGTGTTATATCAGTTTGTCAGGTGCCATTATTTCTGACTTCATGTCATGTCTTTGCCTGAAGACAATGGCTTTGCAATGCTATCTGTTATTGTCTGATGTTCAACCCAACTGCAGCATTATCTGTGAATATGGAGAATGTTTCAAAAATTGTAAGCTTCCTTATGGTGGAGTTTACTGGAGGTTGGGAAATTCCCTCATTACGCCACAGTGGTGATGATGCTGCAGAGTCTAGCAGTGGAGAAATCATTTATTCAGAGTCACCCGACGTGATAACTTCAGTGACGCTCAGAGCTGCTCTGACCCGACAAACAAAAGTCTGTATTTTAATCTCAAACAACTGTTTGAATGGTTTTGGAAAGTGTTGATGTTCACTCTGGCTGTGTCCATTCATGGCTGCAATCAGGATTCAATCAACTGTTTCCTGCAGCAAAGTCTCCAGTGAGTGTGACTGAGTCGTGAGTGTCTCTAATGTTCTGACCAATCAGCTGCGAGCTGGCGATGGACACCCACGTGGGGCATGATGCTCTGTGGGAGTGACGTGTACAGCCACAACAAACATGACTAACTTTTGGACAGAAGACGTGGAGGCTGACACGCAAATAAATCCTCTTGAAGCACAACTATATTTCCAAAAGCAGCTTGAAATGCTCCTCTAACAAGATCACGAGAGAGAGGAGAAGCGCCCCAGACCAAGTTCTTTGGTGCGTTTGTTGTGCCGTTCCGCTTTACGGCACGTCGTTATGCACCCGTAGCTGTGGACACCAGTGGACGTGAGGTCCCAATGACTGGTCGCACCTCAGTGCTGCAGGACTGTTCTGTCCCAAGTGGATACACATGGTTGCATGTTTGACGTTGTTGCACCTGGACCGGACCCAAACGGGATGATGAGCTGAGCTGATTAGCTTCAAGTATTGTGATGTGCAGTTGAGTGTTGGTGTGTTTGGGGGAGGAACTGGCTGTAGAACAGGGCGAGTCCAGGTCCCATTATCAGATGGTTCCAGCTCTGAATCCCCGCTGTGTTGAAGTGTGCTTTGGCACTGCACCCCCTCCAGTGATGCTTTGTGTGGCCAGAACACTGTAGGAAGTGGGCTTGGGACAAAAAGTTCACCGTGTTGATCCAAGAGAAGAAATGGTAGAATGGTAGAAATCCTAGAATTTGTCGATGGACGGATTGGCAGGAGGAGCAGCACTTCACCTCCTGCCCAGACATTCGCAGATGAGGTGTTTTAGCTGCTGTTCGTTCTTTCTTTCTTTCTTTCTTTCCTTCTCCTTTTCACTCAGCGACGTGTGCTTGAGTCATGCCCTGAGCTCCTGGTGCTGCACCATCAGTGTGTGAATGTGTGTGAATGTGTTAGCAGCGGGGCACCTTACATAGCAGACGAGAATGTGTGCCGGGCCTACTCTGTAAAAAAAGCAGCCATTCACCATTTATTCTCTCGATGATAAACACGGTTAGATCCTTTTTCTGTGTGTGACAAACCTCACCATCACTGTAAGCTGCTGTTTGCCTTTCCTCCGCTTTGATGTCTATCTAGAGAGATCTAAAGTTTGGTGTTTTCGACCAGCACCTTTTACTGACACATCGTCACATGGTGTTGGGGGGTGGTGGGTGTTGGTAGCCTTGTGAAAAACCACAAAAAAGCTTAAAAACAAGAGAGATAGATATATCCCAATGTTACTACAGCGGAATCAGTATGCAGCACTATCGTATCGGCTGGCTGCAGGTTTTATTTTCATTTCTTCGTGCTGCTTTTGGTGATCACTTTGAAGGTCGACTGCCGGCTGCAAATTGAACCCAGCAGTGTTTGTCAGTTCTCACACACACGCACACACACAGGTGTCACATGCGGCTTCTTACACATGTGTAGGTGGGATCAGCACTCATACTTTACATGTGATATATATGTTCATACATATTCATGACCTTTTTTTCCACCTGCTCTCCCGTTGTTTTTCTCCCACACATGCATGAACTCCGCTCTGTAAAGGCATCTGTCAGACGGAGATTTTCTGCCTGTCTCCCACACCCCCTTCCTATCTCTATCGTGCACTTTTGCTATCTCCTCCACGTCACCTCCTGAAAATGTCCTGTTCTGCTTGGGGGATGGTCATGTCAGATGTGATGCATTCGCCACCTCCTAATTGGTTTTGTAATTAAATGTTTCTGCTTGGTTGATCACAAAGGACATAGTATTCTCCCTAATTAGGCTGAAAATTCAATACCCTGATTTCTTTCGCCTTTTCCTTCTCCTGCCTTGACCAAGAGGTTGTTTGTGACTGCAGCAGCCATCCTAGCTGTCATTCACTTTGTATATTCCTGTCATCCTTTCCCTTGTCCTCTGACTGTCTTTTTTATCTCTCCAATATTTGCCCTTTTCGTTCTGTTTCTCCGACATTCTTTTCCCTTTAGTTCACTCACACTCATTCTCATTTTGTAAAAAGAGAGACAGCAAACGACAAAGAATGACACGGCCCTCAGACATGGCTCCATGCCAACACATCAGGCCATGGATGTATGGATGTATGGATGCAAACATGGGTCAGGGTCAGGGTAAGCCTCTGCACAACTCTGCACAGAGCGATTTTAAAGAGCAGTTGGGCTCCGTTCTACACGGCACTTAGCGAGATTGTTTGATCAATATTGCACAGACTGAGCTCTCTGAGGAGTTCTGGGTTTTCAATCGTTCATCCACGCAGGAAAACCAGAACCATCTAGAGACTCGGTTTCACAGCTCTTATATTTGGGCTCTTGAATGTGATCAATTTAAAAATCACACATGGAGTCACATTCGTGGAGCTGATGTGTTTAGTGACAGACTTTTGAGATTGGTAATTATTTCAAACATGTCTGCTTTTCCCGTTGTTTAATTTATTTATAGTGGATTTCAGCATTTTGGGTGTTTTTTGGGTGAAGTTTACTGGGAGTTTTCGTAGCATAACAACACAAAAATACAGTCAGAATTTCACGTAAACAAGGTGTAAACATGGAGCTCTCCAGGTTACATGTCATCCAACAGGAGAGCCGCAGTAATTTTCAGATTCAAATAAACATGTATAACAAAAGGATAGGACTGTGTTAATGTCTCCAAATTCTAATCAGGTCAAATAAAATCTTATTTATCATGTCTGATGGCTCTAACAGGAGCTGTTAACTTGACTTCCGCCATTTAACAAATCAAGTCTGCTTTCTTTTGTCCATTTTATTCCCCTAAGGCTCAAAAACTGGATATATCCGTTTCAGGCATGATGGTGTCCAAGGTTGACTCAGGTTAAGTGAGACGGTCAAGGATTGAGCGTCGTGTGTGTCCGTAAATGACTGTTGTGTGTAGGATTTCACCAGGGAGCGGAACACATCTGACCCTACGATCTGCAGGTCAGCTGAGGCTGCCACATGGCTGACTGGCTTGGAAATGCTCCCCCCTCTCTATCTCACTCTCCTTCAGAAATTCTCTCCTTTTATTTTTCCTCTTATCGCTGCAATCTAACTTTCTCTCTCCCTCCCTCTGGCGTCAGATGTTTGTTTGTGGCCTGTGGCGTGTTCACTCAGAATTACCATCAAACAGAGATGAAGGATTGCAGAGGGATGCGGATTAGTTTTAACATGCCGGATAAGACCGCAGCACTCGGAACGGCACATTGTTGCTAATTTTATACTGCTGTTAATTAATCCTCCACCCACATGTGCACAAACATACGCACACGCACACTTCCTGTCATGTTGTCACTCTGCTTTCAGTCGGAATGGTGCGTCAGTGATTTTCTGGAAATGACAGTCCTGTTGTTAACGAGTGGGGAAGAGGGCTTACAAGACCTTTGTGTATTGTGAGTTTTGCGTATGTGTGTGGGTGAGTCCTGACTCAATGGTGGCTCCTGGCAGAGCGCCGCTCTCTTCTCCCTGGTCAGTAACGTCAGGGGACCGGCCAGGCATGTAATAGACGCTTTGCCGATTTAGAGGAGCAGCTTGATGTATTGCCGTAGATTGCTCCTCCTGAAGGAACGTTACTAAAGCGGGCTATGACGGTAACTTGTTATATTTTGTGAGAACATGGGAAACTTGCTGCGGCTGGCTGCGAAAGGAAGGAAAATGAGCAAAAGATTTTATGGACCTGTTTTGCAATTTGGTCACAGCGTTGGAATGCTGATTTAAGCCGCAGGTAAAACACCATTAGGTTTCATCCCTTGAACAAATGTTGTAGGCAAATCGAACGGTTGGTCGTCATCACATTGTGAAGGTTGATTTTCAATAGATGGGAAGCAGATGCAGGAGTCTCCTCGGTTTCAGTTGTGTGTGACTGCTGCAGGTTGTTTTGAGTGAATGTGTTGTAGCAACGTGTGGTCGATTCTTTGGGAACGTGTGGGTGTGTGGTCTTATTCATTAATTAAAGGGTGTGTATCAGATGTGTGTGCATGTTTTTCTAGATGTGTGTTTATGGGAGGAGGCTCCTTGTATCTGTGTCTAGAATCATAAAGAAGACACGTTTGTATGGAATATACGGCGGCACCAACATCTGTGTTGAAAACAGGAGACAAATGTGAAAGCCTTCTGCCTGCACATGGTCGGGTTTATATCCTGGTGCAGATTCTCTTCCGCACACACTCTTTTTGTCTGAATCTCCGTTGCCATTTACAACTGCGCCCATATTTGCATGGCCCCTGTGTAATTCATCGGTGCTGCAGATACATTTTTCAGAGCCCATGCAGTGCTGCTGCTGCTGCTGTCAGTAAGAGCAGCAGGAGGAGGTGGTAGAGGAGGAGGAAGAGGAGGAAGAGGAGGAGGAGGGCTGCAGTCGTCTGGGTCTTGGGGAGGCTTGCCAGCCAGCACAGGTGGCGTTTTGTCTGGATTCTGCCCAGAGAATGAGGGAGGAGAGAGAAGAGACGAGGCAGAGGGGAGAGAAGAAGGCAGAATCAGGACATCCACATTCATTTATTTATTTTTTAATCAGTGATTCACTGCTCGATCCTCTGGACTTGGTTAGTGTGAATTTAAAGCCACAATAAAACACCAATTGCTTGGTTTCTGAATAAAGGCAAATGCAAAAGAAGAGATGACAAAATGTCTCCTGGAATAGATGAGAGGTGGTTCATTAAATGGGTTTTGACAATACCTATAGAGCACAACTCAAAATGATACCACAGTGGTAATGTGTGGTAATTAGATATTTCCTTTTATGTAGAATACAACTGTCAAATGTTAACATTTATGCAGTGGTTATGCTCCTCGAACTGTTTCTCCCCTCTCTGAGACGTTGCCAGTGTGACTGGGTGTTATTAAGCTTTGTGATTACAGCTCTGACGAGGCTGACAGACTGCAACCCCACCGACAAACAGCATGCAAATGATTCTCACACATGCTGCATCTGTGCTGTGATACACACACACACACACACACACACACACACACACACACACACACACATAGCAAAGCTTCCAGTTCCTTCCTGTTTTTTTGCTGTTGAAAAACGAGAGCCCTGCTGGGAGGGTGAAGTGAGAAGGTGGGGTGATGTAGGGTGGAGCATCTGGAATAACACTCACTCATCTCTTATATCACTGTTTGCCTTCTGATCTACGCACTCTCACACACACACACACACACACACACACACACACACACAGACACCACACACTCACACACGCACCAATGCTGTCATTCCCACTATCATGCCTGCACCAGTTCAGCTTTTTTTCCAATGACATCAGTGTGATCTTGAAGAGGACCGTGTGTGTGTGTGTGTGTGTGTGTGTGTGTGTGTGTGTGTGTGTGTGTGTGTGTGTGTGTGTGTGTGTGTGTGTGTGTGTGTGTGTGTGTGTGTGTGTGTGTGTGTGTGTGTGTGTGTGTGTGTGTGTCTGTGTGTGTGTGTGTGTGTGTGGGGGGGGGGGTGTGTGTGTGTGTGTGTGTGTGTGTGTGTGTGTCTGCTGTTCATGTTATGTAACAAGTCTCATGGGGATAATTCAGAATGTCCAGGACAGAACACACAACATAAATCATGTTGTATATGTGTGTGTGTGTGTGTGTGTGTGTGTGTGTGTGTGTGTGTGTGACTTTATGGGAAAGAACATGTACACACTTTGTTAACATGAATCTACGATGTGTTTTGTAATATATTAACTATGTTCCATTGCCACGGAAACAGGATTC
>CAAKHB010007339.1:41663-98654 GCA_901007665.1 Aeoliscus strigatus
TATGAGTGAGTGAGCTGGTGCCATCCTGGCGGAGGCACTAGTATTTTGGAGGAGGGTCTGGCTGCTGTACATCAGCCAAAATCTCACAAGCTTTAGGACACTTTGGTCTTTCATCCACAACTTTTTATTTAATATCGTCCGCAACCAACTGAAATACATTTTCAGTGACCTATCGAAAAGAAGTAAGAAAAGATATGCAGAGTACTACAGCTGTCACAGCAGTTACAATAAACACACTAAGCTCTGCTCTCATCACAATGAGGTAAACCTGAGTTGTATTTTTTATTTCATTTTCTTAATTTCTCACTACGCCAACATGTATTTCTATTTGTCACTATCAGTCAAAATCAGCTACTGTTGTGTATTCTTACATGACTTTCAAAGATTGAGCACATTTAGAGTGAAACTGGGTTGATTTTGTCACATATTTGATGTAGTTCGAAGCGCATCACAGCTAAGAAATTAGCCTTGAATATGCTGTTTGTTTTACAGTCCCGAGGCTGGTTTGCATTTCTGTCTGTCAATCAACAGCAGCTGTGTGTGTGTGCGTGTGTGTGTGTCAGTAGACACTTGAAGTCTCTGCAGGCAGCATTCAGACTGTATCAATGTGATTGACAGCGTTAATAGTGTCATATTCCCACACATCAGGCAACTGAAAAGCTTCCTTTCACTGAGCAGTTTGGATAATCAGTCTTTCCACTTTTTCAGCTGTTCACTTCCTCAGTTTGCCTTTCCTCTCCTCTGTTGTAACCCAGGATGATTATGTTCTCTTTCACTCTTTCCTCCAGGATGAATGCCGTAATTTCATGAAGGTGCTGCTCAGCAGACATGGAGGCCTGTTCGTGTGCGGGACCAATGCCTTCAACCCGTTGTGTGCCAACTACACTGTAAGTCAGACAGGGGTCACTTACCTTTTTACAAGAAGGATAACAAGAGGTAAAGAAGGCGACATGTTTGGTATACTCTTTCTGATTCATATACATGGACAAAGTTTAACTTCATACAGCCAGCATTAAGCATTTAAGAGGCTACATGTGCAACTTCCACACAGTCATCATTAATAATAATTTACCAGAGGAAAATGCATGTACAGTATATTGTAAGGTGTATCTTTAATGATGTAAAATGGTTCTTTAGACTCTGGACCTGAATGAACCAGAAAGTATTGTAGTGTATGTTTGAGGGGAGAATTGAGCTAGAATAGTCATTTACCACATGAACAGTGTCTACATTGGCCCTGTGATGACGTATTGACAACCAAGTGTCCAGGTTGTACCCCGCCGTTTGCCCGTTGACAGCTGCGATCGGCTACAGCACAACCGCGACCCGTAACCGGAGCAAGATGATGATGATGACGAACAATGTCTACACCGTATTTTGGATTAATCTAATGTTATCTATTTTGGGAAGAAACAAACAAAAAATAAGGACATTTCTAAGTGACCCCAAACTTTTCAGTCAGTGTATAAAGAAAAAATACTTCCAGACATTTGAGCACAAATAACTCAGTATAGTAAGTCCAGGCTGAATTTTCTCCAATCTGCATATAATCTATGCCTCGCTCAGTTACACTTGCAATTTCAAAGGGAAAAAAAATGTATGTATGTAAATAATCATTATCATATCTGCTGATTTCACATGCTTTTACATGGAGATAGGGAGAAATGCTTTAACGTACTGCAGCAGTGGACCTGAGAGCACCTGGAACATTATCAGCCAGCCACAATGACACACTGCAGAGGTGTAGAACATACCTATCTCTGCCTCACAGGCCGTCTGTGTCTCTGGGGACTAGTTAGTGATGCTGGCTGCTGCTTTATTTATATCTGAGCTTTAATGAAATGGCAGCTGTAATGTATTTCATTTTCCTCCGTAGATGAGAATTAGACTGTGCTGTTGACATTGTTTGCTTGTGGCTATCTTTTAAGCATCTGTGTATATACAGTGTGTGTGGTGAGAACTGGAAACTCATTTAAATTAACAGTGTGACTGTGTGGCTTTATGGACCCTTAAGTGTCTGTGTGTGTTTATCTGTGGTGGTTATTTATGCAGGAGTATGTGTCTCTCTTGTTGTTGCCACTGTGTCTAATTGCCACCAGTGAATCGTTAGTTTGCTCTCACGATAACGCCCTCTAATTGCCATTCTCTTGTGGCTTGTTGCTATGATGCTTCTGAAGATGCAGTCATATTGTTTGGAGTTTACTGATTGGTGTGTGTATGCATATGTATATGCATGTGTGTGTTTGTGTGTGTGTGTGTGTGTGTGTGTTGTAACAGGGTGACACGCTGGAGATGTTGGGAGACACAGTCAGTGGAATGGCGAGATGTCCTTATGACCCTAAACATGCCAACGTAGCTCTGTTTGCAGGTAAGACACGTCCTTACCTGCATGTTGATCATGTAGAACTGTGTGCCATTGCATTTTTTTTGTTCGTTTTTGTAACAGCAGCAATGAATCTCATTAAGTACGATCATCCTGTTTCACCAGACTCGTTGTTCTGACCTTTGGATTTGCTACATATGCCAAACTGCCACATTGATTCTTCAGTTCATTAATCGGCTTTGGGTTTAAATACTGATTTGATTATTATCAAATGTTCTGTGGCGGAAGCTGTCTAAAGATGTAATTGTTCTGCCCATTAGCCCATGTCGGCTACTAAAAAGAACACATGTCTCATTTTATAAATACTTTGTTTCCTGACGTGAAACTGTGTCTACCTCTGTGTGTGTCAGAGGGGAATTTGTTTACAGCCACAGTGACGGACTTCCTGGCCATTGATGCGGTCATCTACCGCAGCCTCGGAGACAGTCCAGCTCTCCGCACTGTCAAACATGACTCCAAGTGGTTCAGAGGTACCTCCTGACTTGTGGTTACTTGTTACATTGTGTGTTTGTGTATGTTTTTTCAAGTGTAGGTGTGTCTGCAGCATTTTCTCGTCCGATCATGTCCGTTACTGATGATCTCCTCACTCTGACAACTTCAGGCTTACGTTGCCAGACAAGCACATGTCTGGCGCATCTGTATCACTGCCAAAGCTAACAATGATCACACGACAAGAATGACAAAATACATAAATTAGTCATAATAATAATAACACAGGACACAACACCAGACACACAGGTGGTAGCTGGTCTCGGGTGTAATAGCACTGAAACGCAGAGCGTGAAACGGAGTTCACAGAGGGCCGTAATGCGCTTATTGTTTGGTGTGAAATCCCCTTTGCCCATGTAATGAAATGAAGCGTGGCCTGTGCCTCCTCTTTCGCTGCCCTCATGTCGCTGTCATGGGAGTGAATGATGCATTTGGAAACGGTATTTGTTGAAGACTTTCTTAAGGTCCATCCAAGATTCATAAGACCTTCTTTCTCTCTCTCTCTATCTCTCTCTCTCTCTATGCACTTTGTGCTTCTTCTTTTTTTAACTTTGTCGCTATTTAGAGCCGTATTTTGTCAGCGCCGTGGAGTGGGGACCTCACGTCTACTTCTTCTTCAGAGAGATAGCCATGGAGTTCAATTACCTGGAAAAGGTAATGAAAAAATGGTTCCTTCAAAACTACAACTGTTGCTTTGTCTCTATTCAGTCAGAGAATCTGTTGAAAGGACCAGAGAATATGTGGTTGTGTTTAGAATGGAACCAAAGGTTATTTTGATCCACTGTCTATGCTGATTTTATTTGAATGTCAATTTGAATTCTCTTCCTGTAGCTACGCTGACCTTAAAACCTCCTATTTGTTTCGTTGCATATCTAATATATAAAATAACTCATGCTAGTGTTAACCTGAGCCTTTCTTGAATTTGCATAGCTTTATGAATCATGTATTAGCATCATTTTTCTCTCATGAATTAATGCATTTAGGGACTCTGAGTTGATGTGTTTACAGAGTCAATCAAAATTTGTATCCACACGACAGTGTGAACGCATATGTTAATATATTAGAGACAATGATCTGTCAGAGCTGGGCCTGCACAACAGGTGAAGCCTGCAAAGGACTGTTTGGAGACAAAGCTGGAGTGAAAAAAGGTTTCTTAAATGTGCAGTATTTGAAGATGAGACCCAAAGTTTCCAGAGAATTTCCTGACTAAATGTGAGCTGTTTCTGTACAGAACGCACAACATTCCTGACAGTATTTTGCAAATTGCTTTGCAGTTGTTTACTGTGCCGTCATAGCCGGGTTCATGCTTTGGATTTTTGATTTGAACTGTGACGTTTTTTCAGTTTTACTCTGTGACAGAGTAAAAAATAAGGGTTACTTTTGTTGTATCTAATGATGATGTAGATGCAGGCTTCTTTATAGCTGTTGGAGATGGAGCAATGATTAGTGAAATACTGGGTGAGTTTCCCTTCAACGCACTGCGGGGGCTGATACTGCAGGCGGGAAGGGGCTCATCCACGTGTGCAGGTGTACTAATGGTGACTTTTCTGCCGAACCACAGGTCGCTGTGCACATTGTGTTCAGTGTCTGTCAGTGTGCCTCTTCTGCATCCGCCTCTCCGTGCTTGACTCCTCACAGGTGGTGGTGTCGCGGGTGGCACGGGTGTGTAAACGGGATCAGGGGGGTTCTCAGCGTGTCCTGGAGAAGCAGTGGACGTCGTTTCTGAAAGCCCGTCTAAACTGCTCCGTTCCCGGTGATTCGCATTTCTATTTCAACCTGCTGCACTCCACCAGTCCCGTCATCAAGATGCACGGCCGGGACATCATCCTGGGGGTGTTCTCCACACCTGCTAACAGGTATAGGCACATGTATATACAATATACAAATTATTTTCAATTTGTATATTGTGTGTGTGTGTGTGTGTATATATTATAAATATGTAATTAAATATGTAATTACAGTGACTTACTAGTATTTGTTACTAGTATTTGTCACCCATGTGGAGATAAAAGGAGTTCAACAGCAGGAAAACAGCTCTGGATATGAAAGAGGTGTTTGTATTTGTGAGGGGCAAAGGTCACTGTTGGTGAGGTACAGCTTGAAAACATTGGAAATGCTTTCTTTGAGGACAAGAAGTGATCTTTTTATAGATCAGGTTAAATTAGAAAAAGGAAGGTGAAGGAACAGGAGGATGGAGGAGGAGGACAGACGCCGCCTGGTCAGTGGAGAATTGTGGGGGACTGGGGATATGTACAGAGCCAAAGACATTTCAAATAGCATAGACAGCACTCTTTGGAACAAAGAAGAAACTGACAAAGAAATATGTAGGTGAGCTACTTGCAAGTCAAATTCAGATCATTTAGTTGCACAGAATATGGGTTTGTATCACCAGCGGCGTTCCCTTTGTTTCCAATGCAAATTCCTTTTTTCCCTGATGTCTCCCTCCTGTCGCCGTAATGTGTTTGTCATCCTCTGTTTGATGAATTTCACACATTTTAACGTGTCATATTTCAATATATTCAGGAAGAAAAGCATAAACACTGAATGACACTCAGTTAATAATCATGAGACACATCATAACAAGCGTGTTTGTGGGAGCTTGGTGACACAAACCTGTTTGGGAGCAGAAGCCCACAAACACAATCACTTATAAATAATGTTGTTATTACATTTATTTGGCTCTGGCTCTCAAATCAATAAAGGCTCTCAATTATATGCCAACAGCACAACTACCTCTTTTTTTTTGGAAGGGGGGGGTTGGAAAATAAAGCCGTAAACAAGTTGCAGAAGTATCTGACAAAGCAGCAGGCTCTTAATCTCCCAGAGAGAGATGTGAGGAAGAAGAGAAGTAATGTAAAAGAAGAAAACAGATTAGAGGAAGGGAGAGACGGATGAGGAGCTCAAGGACAAGGAAGTGAATAATGGGCAACACGTGTGTCCCCTGCTCTCTGTTTCATCAGCTGCATCTTATCTGCGTGGTTTGGGTGCTACAGAGTCCACTGCCTGCAGAGACAGATGGGTGCCTCTCGCACAGACAAATACCCACTTTCAAAAACACACAACATGCACAAACACTTACAATGAATCCCAGATAAGAGCATTTACAGTGAAACACTGAGAAGAAAGCAGCTGAACACGCACCAAGCTCTGCTTCGGTGCTTCTGACCGAGACAAAGGGAGAGCGAGATTTTGATGGATGAGAAGGAGGTGTGTGACTGAGAGACATGAATGCAAGGAGAGGAAGAGAATGTGTGAGGTGAGCTGCAAAGCTCCCACTGGTCCCAAGTGGCCCACTGCGCCACACCGGCTAAGTGCTTGCCAGACAAATAGCTTTGGCTGGCAGCATGTAGTAAAAACAGCATGAAGCCGGACCTGTGAGTGCTATAGCAGCTATTCTCTTCTGCCATTAGCCCCCGTGTAACACATATGGGACTGTGGTAAGGACTCATGAAAGAAAGCTGGGTTTAGTCAGACTATCCCCAGCCATGCTGCTTGCTCATCTCCTCCAGGGTTCGCATTTCTTGAACCAGCTCCTCAACTGTTATGGAGTTTTGGGATCCTTCTTCTGGAGAGTAAAACAGCCCCAAGTTTCTAGTTCCTCTGTACATTCTCCTCTGAAGCCCGAGGCCCTTCCTCTCGAAGAGGGATGAAAGAAGATTTTGTACATCCTACCGAGCACCTCTTGCACTCAAATCTCCTGATGAAAGAGAGAAGAAAAAGAAGTGAAGTGAAAAGAAGAAATGTGAATATGAGATGTTTGGGGAGAAGACGAAAGTCCCCACTGCTTTACTTGGCAGTGAGTATTTGAGTAAGTGAGAATGTGCCAAAGAAAAGCAGCAGGATGTCAAATGGAAGGCTTATCGTCATTGTACCGCTGCAGACTGGTATTGAAAACAAACAGCTCTCCTTCTTGGCTTTTGTTTTGGCAGCTGAATATTTCTGGAATCGACTGACGTGAAATCATTAAACTTAATGGAGCCTCACAGGGATACAAGGGGAAAGAACCCATGCAAATTCAAGTTTGTCCTGGGAGTGGGAGGCCATGTTTGGATCTACTTGGAAGGAAACCCACTGAACACGGTCACACAGCAAAGATGGCCCTCAGGTGGAAGAGCACGACAGAGGAGGGGAGTTTGGGAGGACAAGGAGCAGGGGGAGAACAGGTTGACAGTGCCAGAGGACGTGTGACTGAATCCCATTTTCCCATTTCCGCAAATCTAGTCAAGTCAAATAACCCAAAGAACAAGGGGTTAAAATGTGAAAACTCATTCATTATTACAGTATACAAAGATTTACAGTTACTGGTGATGTTGGCATGTTGATTATCAAACTGAGGGATATCTAACAGTTACTGCTTCCATGTGTCTAATGCATTCCATGTTTTGTACTTGAGTTGCTAAATTTGCCTCCTCAGGCGACGCAGTGGTGATGCAGTGGTTAGCACTGCTGCCTCACAGCAAGAGGGTTTGAGTCCTGGCTGGGGCTGGTTTGACATTGGAGGTCTTGCATGGGTTCTCTCTGGGTACTCTGGGCTTCCCTCCACCTCAGGCTTGGTTACGCTAGAAACTGTATGTGTGAATGTGAGTGTGAATGGTCTATACACGTTAGCCCTGCCTTCAAGTGGTGACTTGTCCAGGGTGTAACCTGCTGGCAGGCAGCAGAGAATAACTTACCTCCTCCTCCTTGTCCAGTTCTGTGGGGCATCATCTGTGTGCAAAGGGAAGTTATTTACCTGCCTGTCAGGGAGCTTGTTAAACAACAAGGAAGTACAGTGTGTGTCTTTTCCTGTCAATCATCCTCGACTAAGGAGGAGGAGTGCAGGATGGACACAATCTGACGGGTATAAGGAGGCAGACAATCTAAATACGTATGTCAAGTGTGGAGGAGTAAACAATCAGAAGAGCACATGTGTAATAAAAACAAGGAGGAAAAAAAGAAGAGACAATACAACAGTGGGAGATGAGAGTAATTCAAGAGAAGACGGACAGCTTGACCTCCACAGGGGACGCCCAGTGACCCTCAGGAAGAGAGAGCAAGAGCTGGGGGGACGGAGGGCTTGGAAGAAAGGTAGAGAAAGGAAGCCAAGCTGGCCCGGCCACAGAGCTGGCAGTCATGTGACATAGAACATCTGGTGCCTGTGGTCCTGAGAGAGACAGCGTATCATCCACAGATACGCCTGCAGCTCTGCCACACTGGCCGTCTCGGAGTCACACCTTTGAATGATAAGTACTGAGGGAGACAGTGTGATCTGATCACATGGCACGTCAGGAGAGCACGGCTCCCCGCTGCAGCCGAAATCCAGCCTTCAGGCGACGCTCGTCCAAACGACGGCACCCAGCAGACACACGGCTCAGCTCGGCACAGAATCCTGAGGGTCGGCTGTTGGAGTTTTTATTTTGTTTTTAAGAAAGAATGAACGAATTGGATTTGTGTGGGTTTACAAGTGACTCAGTTTCATTTTTTTTTTTTTTTTCTGTATCATTGAGGTGTTCGCACTTAGTCACTGGCCCTCACACCACGCACATTAGTCATCGATGGGATACACTCACTCACAGAACTGTGCCGAAACCATTGAGCACGTGTGTGTATGTGTGTCTGTGTGTGGGGGGGATTCTTTATAAAATCATTCCTTATCTCATCCTGACACTCTTTATTCCTCAGTCCCTTTGCTGCTTTGTTTAATAGGCTATAACACAAATGAGTCTTAACTTTGTCTGAGTGTGTGAGTGTGTGTGTGTGGGGGGGGGGCTCTGGACACTTCTTTGAACAGATGTTCTGTTCCCTGTTGCACAGTTCACCAGTAGTTAAAGAGCCTCTGCGGTACAACGTGCTTTTTTTATCAGAGCATGTTGTTGCTTTGTGTCCGTCACGAGAATCTTCCTCTCCCTGTGTGTCAGGAAGAATACTCAGTGACTCATTTCCTATTTCGTTTTATATTCCAGGAATTCCAGCCAAGATTTTTTTCCGGTCTAATCTAACTATTGCATCCGTTACGTACCCATTGTTCGCCCTCTAAATTGACAGTGTCTATCTTGTCCTGTCATTCTCTCCGTCCCAGTAACAATAACTTTTGTGCTTGAGCCTTGGATGTCAAAATATGAGCAGCTCAAATCCAATTTATCTTCCTTGTCGTGTGCCTTTCCCGTCATGATGCTCACAAGTGACACTCTGTACTTTTCTTTCATCACGTTTCACTGTCAGTTTCTCAGTCTCGGTATTATCCTCCTTATCTCCGCTTCTTGCGTCAGTCATTTGCTCCGCATTCATGCCGTAAATAACGTTTGTCGTTTCGGATCAGTTCAAATTGTGTCGTCAGTTGACAGCCTCATCCTCCCCTCTGTCCAGTATCCCGGGTTCGGCAGTCTGCGCCTTTGACATGGAGCAGCTGGCGGCCGTGTTTGAAGGAAGGTTCAAGGAGCAGAAATCTCCAGAGTCCATTTGGACGCCTGTGGCAGATGAAGTCATCCCAAAGCCAAGGTGCAGATGGCTGTGATCATTGTCTGTACATGTATTCAGGTTGCTATCAGAACAGCGTCAACATGTATTAAAGCTGGATTCATGTTTCTGAGCTACACACCATCCAGAACGTTCAGAACTGCTATGTGACTTTGTCACCATTTGCTCACCATTGCATCACGCCACAGGCATCTTTTTTAACTCACCTTTCCGCTCACAAATCATCTTTAGGATGGTTGCATTTTCTCTGCAAACACAGAACGTCAGCTCGGAGCTGGGAAAGTCATGTGACTACAGTCCAATCACATTAGCTGCCGTGTGCGTCGGTATTTAAATTCTGGAGTGGTTCACGTCAGGCTGTGCCGTACCTTGATTTATGAATCAGGCTTAACACACCTTTGTCATTGCTCCTTATGACCAGTTCACAGGGGTTCTACTCAGTCCCATTATATGTTTGACCACTTTCAACTGTCTATCACATGAAAAGACTTTTTAGACCGTTGCACAAATAAAATAGTTTCCAGTTGAAAGCAGGTAACCTATGAACATTTGTGACACTCCAGCAGTCTAGATGGGCCAATGACTCACTACATCATCAGTCAGGTGTGAAATAAGATGTTGCTTTGCCTCTGTACGGTAGCTTGTGCCTAACCTGTTCTGAAACCTGTCTCATCAGACCTGGGGGCTGTGCTGTACAAGGTTCCAGGTTTAATTCCTCCAACTCTTTCCCTGATGAGATGCTGAACTTTGTCAAGACTCATCCACTGATGGATGAAGCAATCCCATCACTTGGACAAAAACCCTGGATAGTCAAAACCATGGTCAGGTGAGACCAAACTCCGAGCAAACACCTGCAACGCAGTGTATTTATTTCAACATACTGAGTGTTGTTCATGGATTTGGAAAGACCAGCAGTCAAAGTCAAAAGTGAGATGAGGTGTGATCAGCATGCAATCAAATTCATGACCATCCCCAACCCAAACCACCTTCCCCCGCCACTTGAAAATGCACAGTCTAGCCAGTGTTTTGGTTTTATGGAACCAGCATTCTCTCAGACAGTAGTTCATGTCTGCTCCTTCTGTCAAAGGTTTCCTGCTTGCTCGCAGACAAGCAGCTGTAGCACGTCAAATCACACATACATAAATGCATTCCCCTCCATCTCTCTCAACGTTCTCCTGTATGGTGTCACCCTGCCAGTCAGCCAGTGGGGGATTATGGGACTGGATGCATGTGGCGTGTTAAATGTGGCCTCTCTGGTCTTTTGACTCAAACACACAGGACTTTAGTTCAGCAAATCGCCTCTATTGTTCCAAGACAAACCCATTTATTTGACTGATATTATTAATGACTATGTCTGGCGTAATTAGTTTATTATGCAAATCTGACGAGCAGTTTTTTCTCTGCGGAATTCATTTCATTCAGCAGAGACTCCTGAGAAAACTGGGTAAAGTGAAACCAATCAGTTGTGATGGACTTTAATGACAAACTGGCCCACTGGAGACTGTGACACTAGTTTTTCCTGGAGGGGAAAGTCTTAAATGGACTAGCTGATCCTGGAGCGCCACCCCCACACCCCCACCCCCTACTGCCATGATCCTCGGGACAGTCGATGAGATTACCCATCTCCCGGGGTTCTCATTCCACCACGACTCATTGGACAGACATGGACGGACATACACTGCTGGACCTTTTAGCAGCTTTTAGAAGTTAAATCATTGACTGTACATGCAACACCTATTGCTGGTGCAGGGAGATGGATCCCTCTTTGCAGTCTCTGCCTTTTTCCCCTGTTAAAAGGGTTTTTCCTCACCCGCTCCCTGATTCAGGCTTTAGGACAGAGCATGTTGTATTATGTAGACTGACTCGAGACAGTTGAAATGGTGATGTTGGGCTATGTAAATCAAATTGAATCATCTCTGCGGCGTTGATGTGGGGCTCTGACTCTCGGTGTGTACAGGTACCAGTTGAATAAGATTGTGGTGGACACAGAGGCCGGGCCGTATAAGAACTGCACCATCCTGTTCCTGGGCTCCAGCAGAGGCACCGTCCTCAAGTTCCTCATCATGCCCAATCAGGACAACACAGTCACCAACAGCAACATCTTCCTGGAGGAACTGGAGGGATTCAACCCTGATAAGTAAGATGTCACCACGTGAGGCCATAAATCACCATTTTTCAAAAGGTTTGATGGGTCTGATATTCTGGGAGAAATTACAGTTTGACAAGAAAATGTAAAGAGAAAATGTCACTCTGCTGTATACGTGCAGCTACAACCCAGAGCTACTGAGCTTGACTGAATGAAATCAGTTCCACAGTCCAGACGTAAAACACTGGGGGAATTATGCTGTTACTGTATTTACCCCATTTACCCCACCCCAACAGATTAGCTGAGTCAGAGGCTCGTCGATGTAATTTGTGTTTTTTCATCTTTCCCCATGGAAATGGAAAATAAAATCTAGAAATAAACATAAGCATTCTAGGATTGGCTGAGCAACAACCATGCCTATCTGTCAACAAAGTGAAAACCACTTTCAGGATCGAGATCCAGATCCGGATCATCTGACACATCTGATTACAATACCGTTGCCTAGATTCTCTGGAACTCTGCTGGTGTTTTTATAATGATGATAATAACAACATCATTTCCATAATCATTTATTCTATCCTGTGTTCAACGTTTGCTCTGTTGTCATTAATCATACGCAGTGTATACAATGAACGTACTGACACTGGTGTGTGGTCAGGGTCAGGTCACCCGTCCATATCTCCTGCTGTGTTTTATTGTTTTTATCGCTGCTTTTGAAACACCAGAAACGTAGAGGAAGAGCTTGTCTGGCTCTGAACAAAGGCAACAACTTGTTCATGTTCATGACATGTTCGCCACATTATTATGTGGCGACTTGTTTTAAGTCACTTCTTTTGGTCTGATGTGTGTTAAGCACATCAGACCAAAGCATGTTTTTGTCCGACTATTTTTATGGCACAAACCTGTACGGTGCTTGACATGTCACAAAGCTCTCAGAGAGAAGACGTGCAGTGGCAAAGGGTGACATGTGGGGTTGATGTATACAGAGTGACAGTGAGCGCTGCTGGTGTGATACGCCCAGGAAAAGAGATCCAGGAATAACATGACATGTCCTGAATTATGCAGAAAACCTCACCTGTTCTTCAAGAGATGCACAGAATTGAGGGGGAGCTGAACTGCCATAGCCCCATGCACAGAATACAGATAAATCTGACTGAATAGAATGGGATGAGAAATTATTCATGATTAAAAAATAACTAACGAGAGGCAGAAATACTACCAGAAAGTCATTATTATGCAATGAAATCAGGATAAAATTCCATTATATTTTACCAAAACATTGTTCTGTCAGAAAAACAATTTTTTTCAAGTATGAAGCCGGATCATGTTTAAAATCTAGTTGCAAACTTGTTATTGTTAGAATGTTGGCTCCTCTTTGCTTTTAATTATCACATTGCACGAGGCAGGCAGCTTTGAGGCTTCACTGGACGCCATCTCTCACAAAGGAAGGCAGAGTTAAATGACTTTTCAGTCTTCTTTTGTTCTTTGTGGATGGATGTGGGGCGGGGGGGTGACTGTCACTGAGATGCAGCTATTGGCTGGTGGTTATCTTTCGCTGTAGCTAATTCAAGTCATTTGACAGGAAGTACATCTTTATACACAGCAGAATACCACAGTAATTTTGTTCCCTGATAATATTTTTTTCTGGGAATCGTTTCTCAAACCAACTCGTTGCAAACATTTTGTGGAGGAGGAGAGGAGTGTACATGAGCTGTTTTCATTCATCATTTGGTTAAAAAAATGCCTATTTTTTCCTGTCCCCATTTAAAATCCATAAATATGCACACCAGTTTGTTTTTCAGATTATTTTTTTCTGCTGTGGATTTGACAAAATAGCAGTGGCAAGTGAAATGAGGGGAGTGTTTGATGAATGAGTTGGTGTGAACCAGAGCCAGTATGTGCAGGATAATCAGGGAGCACTGTGAGCCCCCCAGGAGGTCACCGACAGTCCAGCTATCACAGCAGGCATCCAGCTCATCAGGAGACTGAAACCAAGCACATTAGTTTTTGTCTCCCTGTTAAGCTCCAGGTCAGGCCACCTACAGCCTCACCTTACACATAGAGACAGTGTGAGGCTTTGTGATGAACCTCAGGGTATGCAGAAATAAACATGCTGTAAGAGGTCAGCTCCGATAGAAATCACTAGTCTGTGACGACTTCATGTCTTAATGAACCAGGAAATTAGATTACCTGCAGAACTAACAGTCTCCCATTGTCTCCCTCCGCCTCATCCTGCCGTTTGGTGTTTTATTTTATTTCCATGTGCTGCTTCGGTCTTGCCTCTGCCTGCATTTTTAACGTTGTTTACCTATTTTTGCTTTCTCTCCCCCTCCCTTCTCTCTGCCTTTTGTGATATTGGCTATGAGGAATGACTCACAGTTTGGCCTGCGCAGAATGATAGATTCTGCTTAATGACTGTGGCCCTGCTGCTATGTTATTAACATACGCCATCCAGATACATCTGATACATAAGAGTACTTATGCATAATAATGTATAAATATACAGCAAAAGGCAGGTTTGTGCTGGCCGTCATAGCTCTAAGTGCCAAACTCAGGTCAATCAGCCCCCAGCTAACCCCACGAACCGCAAAAATCTCCCCAGCACAGTTTAGGTTGACTATGTGACATCCTGCCACTGCAACGGTTTTGTTTTTATAGAGTGCTTTCTGTTTCTCACTGACCCCAGTCAACCATTCCCTGCTCTAATATTCACGTCAGAGGTTTAATGTTCCCTCAGTCTGGTGACTGAACTATCCGAATGTTTGTTTTTATCCTACAGATGTGCTGAGGACTCACCACTGGCCAGGCAGCTGTTGTCATTGACTCTGGACCGCGCGAGTCACTCACTGCTCCTCGCCTTCCCCTCCTGTGTGGTCCGAGTGCCAGTGGCCCGATGTCAGCTCTACTCCCGATGCATGAAGTAGGTTCTGTCCAAGTTCTGGAGGGACATGAGCTTCACAGGAACACCTAATGGAAAGGCACATTACAGGATAATTCTGTTGGGTTTTTGGTCGTGGATTAGATCACCTTTACTTACACAGTTGTAGGTGTTATGTACGGCAATGTAGCGAAAAAATGTATAGATGTAATTAAAAAAAATGTACCTGATGACTCAGCAGCGCCATCTGGGAAGAATGAGGTGTATGACCTCAACTCGTGAATTTCTGAGCCTACCATACTATTACTAAACAGTTTGTGTTTTAAGGTTTGAAAAAGAAAAAAGGGAGAGATGAATCAAAAAAATAATGTCATGGTTTCTTATAGTGATACATTCGATGAGAGAAAATGTGAAAACCTGTAAGAACTGTTATCAAACCAGCAACAATCAATTATTGAAAGCAACATTGAAACGAAAGTGGGATTCACCTGACCTTTCACCTGAATTGGATGTATTTTCAGAAACTGCATTGCCTCCAGGGACCCGTACTGTGGCTGGACCAGAGGCAGCACCTGCTCCTTCCTCAGGCCTGGGACCAGGTAAAACAACACACACACGTACACATACAGTATATATTATCTTCTCCGTGTCACACTGACACTGGTTTCTTGCTCCATCTTCAGTTCAGCGTGTGTCTTTCCTTTCTTTCCTCTGTAGTCTTCTTCTGTGTTCTTCTTCTTTTGATTTGATTTCTTTCGTGATATCTTTCCTCTCAAGGTCATTTGGCTCATAACACACCTAGCAGACCACATACAGAAACTTCCCATTAATTATTTATCTGGTCTGGACGCCCTTGGTTCTATGTGCAACAGTTTGAGCGTCTGAACATCTGTGCTCTCTAAGTGTCTTGTCTGCTCTGCGGACACTTATTGATTCAAGATGTCGGCTGCTGCTGTTGAATAATGCCATGTTCCTCCACTTATCGGGGGGTGTCCATATAACGCAGTAGCTGTGTGGGTTTGTTTATGTGGAGTAGTTACAAACATATGCACACACACGCACACACACACACACACACACACACACACACACAGCAGGCCATCTTCGAGAGTGAATGCATGTGTGTGTCTGCCTGGATGCCAACATGAGCCCGTGTTTGCGTGACCTTTCTCTCCTCCGGCTAATGAAACTCGGCAGTCTGTCTTGACAGCTCACTCGCAGTCGTTGCCGCTTTCCTCCAGTGAAATCAAATCTCTCTTTAGTCAAGCTGCTCATCGAATTAGGCCGTCAAAACACAGGTGTAGTGCCAAGAAAGCAGACAACACAGGCCGTAAAGACCACCTCAGGCCGCCTGCTTATACTATTAAAGGCCTCGGTAGTGGTCTTGATTTGATTTACCAAGGGCGGTCAACTCTGCGATCGATTTCACATTGGGTTACTGCGGATTTCCTTGTTGTAGGATAATGCAGCATCTCTTTGCGTAGTGATGCCGGAGAAGAGCTGAGCAGTTGGCGCCATTTGATCATAGTTTTGCTGCATCTCAAATAGAAATGTTTTGTTTGTCGTGAAGGTGCAGCTGTTATTATTAATTTTTTCAGCTTCTCTTTCCGCAGTGATCAACGCAAATAAACGTATCGTACTTTAATGTAAACAGCCTATGTGTCTGGAGAATATATTTGACGTTAAAGAAAATTCAAACAAAATAGAAATACAAATTACAAATATGTAAATGAAGCGACGCGGCACCCAGCCCCACGTGTGTGATATGTATACAAAACAAACGAAATGACCCAGACGCCGCGAGACTGAACACAAAACATTACACTGGATTAAGATGACGGCCGCTGTAGTTTCACAGCCCACTTGGGCTCATTTGTCACAGAGTTTCTTCAGCATTAAGAGCACGAATGTTGGCTGAGCTGCTGTCTGAGCCTTTAGCTTACTGCAGAATAAGCTTGTTGAGTAAGCATTCGTCCCAACAAGCTTATTTCAGGATCAGACAGCATGGTGCTCTTTTTCTTTTTTTCTTCGCTTCACAGGTCAACAGGTTCTACATTATTTGAAATAGATTTCTAAAATGTCTGTAGAGTTTAGATTGTATTTTCAAGATCAGATTAGATAGGAACTTCATTAATCCCTCGGGAAGGTTCCCTCAGGAAATTCACAAAAAATGTGGTGACCCAGATTCAAATCTGCTGCCAGTACTGACCCCAATAGCATCACAGCCAGCTATCTGCATGGAGTTTTGGCCTCTGCCATTGATAGCCGTTAGACTCGATGGACATTCTGTGGAGCTCATGTTCCCAACATGGTAAATAAAACCACTTTTTTTCACCATATCCATTAGATCCAGAGGATTCTTCCTTGAGACAGGCTGTACCACCCAGGTTTTTTTTTTTTTTTTGCATACTGGAGGAAAACATGACATCACATCTGTGTTAAGGAAAAACTCATCCAACATCAAACAGACATGGAGACATTTTTATCTGTAACTGGTCCAGAATTTAAAACACTTTCACCTTTCCCCACAGGGCCTTCTTTTTCGTACATGCCTGAATTTCCTTAAACTCTTGCAGACATGAGCAGCACTGCTTAGTGATACATTAGGTTAGGTTCTCAGGGACACGTAATCCAAAACCCGGCACAGGGGACAAACATCTCCCTATATAATTTTTTTCTTCTGTGTGTGTCTATAAACTTGAGCCAAAACACACATTTGTAGAAGTATTTGTGTACGTGATGTATCTGTGATGCGTATTAACTTGGTTATTGGCCCCCACCTTGTCAACAGCGTGAACATGTGCTCCATTCCTCCGAGGATCCATGTCATGCCAAGTGTTGGGGAGTAACTAGTAAAACGTAACATGTCATATGTCAATAAAGCTGTGATCAGCTACATTTCTGGAGACATACTGTGTGTGTAATTAAATTGCAGTTACTTATGGGTCTTAAAATGACTACAGGTTTAGTTGGATCTGAACAATTTCTGAAAAAAAAACAAAGTTTTGATGTTTAATAATGTCAGTTTTGGCGTTGCCATGATTTAGTATGTGAATGAATGATAATGTTATCGTTGTATTGAAGGATTACTATTACGTCCAAGGTAACTTTCCCAACGTTGCCCTCTGTTGACTGAAGACAACACACCTCTGCTCGTAGCTGTCAAACGTGTGTTTTGCTGCTTCAGCTGGCGATCATAGACCTGATAGGATATACTATTACAAAAGCCAGTCACTCACAGGACTTGTTCCTGAATTGTACTTAATTGTACGTGGAAGTCATTGAAGGGCTGGTCCGACCTCGTCCACAGGCTGTAATCGGCCTGATGGCCGCTAGTTGAATAGGACGTGCCACAAATCTTTATTTAAAACATTTCCTCAAGTCTCTGTGAGTTTATCCCTGAAATGTTGGACCAGACCCTCTCAGGACAAAGATTGTTCTGTAACATGTCGGTTAATTAAAGGACCATTTCGACCAGAGCTTGTTGCCAGTGTGACCGTATTTCAAGCCTTCACGCATACTTGAAGACTTCCTTTGATTCCCATGGTGAGTGTGTTTGAGTGCCCTCTCCGACACCGAGACGCACTAAACACACACACACACACACACACACACACCTTCACGCAGTGTGTCGCTGCCACTCAGTTGTGTTTTCCCACATATAAGCTTTGACATGAAGCAGTTGTGTCTGTCTTTGTGACGGCCTGGTTTCCGTGTCCTGTTCCCTTCTCTGTGGTTCCTGACTCTGTCATGTGGTGTCGTGCTGGTGATTTTGACTCGTGCCCCACTGGGAAGTTTGTTTGAAAGCAGGAAAATGATCTAACACTATCCAACAGAATTATAGTAGTACAAAGTAGATATGTAGAACAAGGCCGATTGACTAAGATTATTGGTCATATGGACTGATATTTGTATTTCATTTCTTAAAAGCAGGCGAGAACATGTTTCTTCTCCTGTTGAGCTCAGCTTCAGTGTTCTTCTATGTGACGGCTGAGACAAGATGGTTTCACTGCAGCTGAGCGCCACGCTCGTTGGATAAACATAGTAATCCATCTTTTCCAGGGAACCACATCACTACGGTGGTGGACAGGTCAGGACGCTGGGATGGTGCATGACGATGGAGGAAGCTCTTATAAGACGCATAACCCATTTGATATGCAGTGTTTATGAAATATACACAGACACCGGAGCACACTCCATGTCGGTTTTGTGGCCCACTTTGTCATTTGCTTGGCAACATAGTCCAATATAGTCCATTTCCATTTGTACTTATACTATAAGTTATAAAAAAAACTGTTGCTCAGCATTTCCTAATGTAGAATTATAGTTTCCTTCTTTCTTACAAGGAACATAGAGCAGCATGTAGGTATGAATAACATTTTTAAGTTTTCAAATGTAGCTAATGAGTTTCCCCTTTCAAAGACCAACAGCGTTGAGTGAACAACAAATTTCCCTGATGTTTCACCACCGCCGTTTCGCTGCTGACTGAACTGCCGACGTGTCCTCAAGCAATCTGGCGAGTCTAGTTGCCCACGACTGAACTCAGCAACAAATCCAGCCTTCTCTATATTTGAACAAATATCTCATTTCATCATTACATCATAAACTTAATTTGTTCTATACGCAACGATGCTTTTTTCTTCAGGAATTCTGAGGCTAAAAACACTTCTCCCTCTGTGGAATTAGCAGTTTAATTCAAAAGAAATAGTGAAAGAAATTACTTGATGAATTTTTTTGCAGTTTGGCTTTCGTTTGCCATCATCATCATCATCATCATCATCATCATCATCACCACCAGCTGGGCTTCTCTACGCTGTGACTGTTCCACTCTCATCTCCTTTGGGTCTTTCCGGAGCACTTGGCCACATACTGTCACTGTAGCACTGAATATCTGATCCCAGCGTTATATCGTGGAACTTTATTTCCTTGTGGTAGTGACGTGTCAGCTTCTTCCAACTGTGCCAAGAGTGAAAAAACAACAGATTGTTTGGAGCTTGGAGGCAAGCCGGCAAAAGAACACAACAACTTGTAGGTGGGCCTGGGATCTATCTGTGTGGAGTTTGCATGCTCTCCTCATGCTCTCCGGGTTCTCCGACTCCCTCCCACCTCCAAAAGGTCACTCTAAATTGCCCGTAGGTGTGAATGTGAGTGTGAATGGTTGTCCTTCTTTCATGTGGCCCTGATGAGTTGGCGACTCGTCCAGGGTGCACCCCGCCCGTTCGTCCGTTGACAGCTGGGAAGTTCATATTTACACCACTAATATCTAAATTGAAGATTTAGAAATAGACGTAGAAATATTTACAGTGCATTAATTTGCGTAATTAATGACTCTGCGGGCGTTAATGATTAAATTATAACAGTGATTACTGCCGGACCTCCAAGGCCTTTGCAATTCCTCTGTCTGTGTTTTTAACAACCCACAAAAAGACTTACAGTCTAAATGTGAAAGGAGCTTGTCGAGATCTACGCTCCCTCGTAACTTGTCCTCTGCAGCAGTGAGATAATTTCCCTCTATCTGAGCGAATCTGTGGCGCACCGGTGGACGAGTCGCTTTCTGTCTGTAGATTAATGACCGTGTCTCGTCTCCTCTGCAGGCTGCCGTTCGAGCAAGATGTCGAACAGGGGAACGTGGCCCACTTGGGTGACTGTGACGGTAAGCGGAGCGATGATCCTCCTCTGTGTGTTTGTGTGTGTTTGCCCACGAGTGTTGAAGGTGATGCCTCTCTTGTCTTGTGCGCAGAGCATTACATAACTTGTGTTTCCTCAAGGTAAACAGAGATACAGTAAGAGAGGAAGAGCCTGGTGGCTTCAGTCGGTACAGAGGAGATCTACAAAATAAACCCAGTCGAGTCCCAATCCGCCGTGGTGCTCTACAGTATCTCACTCCCCAGAGTAACCACCATGATCCAACACAAAGACAGTCTGCTAGTTTCGTTTTGTCTCTGAGCCGGCAACAAAATCACAGTGTATGTTTTAGCAAACTTTGTTCTTCTTGCTGTTTACTCCGCCATCACTTGTGTGCTCTTTGCTTTGGTCTGGTAGATTTTCTTACATACAGGCTACATGTGGTTAATTATAACCGACTTATGCCTGAATTCGCCTTGATCTTTGCTTTTCTCTCTCTCTCCATATCATTATGAAAGAAGTAGTACACAGCAAAGCAAAAACTCTATTCTAGATATACACAGAGGTTTTGGGAACTCCCATGACACCTTTCTGTCTTTGATCTTCGTGTTAATTCCAATGCGTTCAAATTAATCCTTTGCTTCTGAAAGTTCCCCGAGTTCATGTGCCGCGCTCCCTGAGAAAAGAACAGATAAATATTGCATAATCAGAACCGTGTTCAACTATAATCCTGTTACAGATAGGCTCCTGTTTGATGCTATTCTCTCACTTCAGGTCCTATGGCTGCCCGACCCTAGTGGGGGGGCTGTGCAGCGGTGGGCTGATGATCAGTATACGTACAGTAAAACGCTTAAAAACTTATGTGCCTTCACTGGGCTCACATGTCCCTTGTAGATCATCTTATTTAAGCTTCAGGTGTCTGATTCCTGCTAGTTTCATTCATAGTTCATTCATTCTTCTTCTCCCGTGACCGTGAATGTCAGCAAAATGCCGAACAAACAAAAAACCTCTCTTTACCTCTCTTTCTCTTTACAGACACACTAAGAATACTTTTACCATTATGTACTTCAGCAGTGTTCATTTTTGCACCTCGTTTCAGAAGATGATATTTATATTTGTAAACCGATGTTGCCGTGCAACCATAAAGTGAATGAAGTAAAAAAAGAGTACTGACACATCTCAAATGCTCCTCGTAGATCTGAAGATCCACTTTCTCCTTGGACCAGTGTTTGATCTGTTTCTCTGACTCTGTCTTTGAGGAGTATCTGCGCTCTGTGTGCCGGAGCTCAACGCTGTTGTTGCTAGATGATCCAGAGTTGCTGTGTTGGCATGGCACTGCATTCGTCTGACGGCTGTCAACAACATTTTGACAACACTTTGTCTCAGATATTGTTATTAACTTGGTGCCGCAGACCGTCTCTTCATCATTTCCTTCTGCTTGACACTTCCACTGTCTTTGTTATGGATGCCTTCCTCAATGGTGGCTGCTCCTCGTTAACTCAGAATCGATCTTTCCTGTCTTCTTTTAAGACAACGCTCCTTTCAACTGCAATATTCACTCCAAACAGGACTAAGAGGAACAACGTCAACCTGCGTGTTTTGACAAACTATCACCATCCACTGACAGAACATTCTCTTTCTATCTCTCTGTCTGTCAGCGTCTTCCTCTGTTCTCTGGATGCTCACGCACACACAAAAGGCTTTTGCTGAATTTTTCATCCAAAGTTGGACTTGTCTGTACCTGACCCAGCATATGGGAGGTGAAATATCATTTTAGTATCACTCTTTGGGGAGATTCAGCTATCTCATTCTGGCCTCTGCTCTCCCTGCCACTGCATTTACTACTCAATGTTCCCTCTGGCCTCAGTTTTTCTCCAAAGACACCTATTTGACCAACAATGAATTTTATGAAGTAAACAAGGCCTAAATGTGACTTTGATTGAGGTGTGAAGGGTTAAAGGGTCGTCAGTGGGACAAGAAGTCAGTTGTTACTGTACATTTTGCAATTAGTGTTGCATTTATTTATCACCACTGCCTGTTACACAGTACAAACGTTTTGAACTCCGTCTGTAGACTACAACGCAACGTGAACATTGAAATACGTACGCTGGTAGTATTTATAAATATTGATAGAATAGAATCATCTTTTATTGTCATTTTATAACAAACATACAACAAAACCGAAGCAGTGCCTCTGCTGGTGACAGTGGGAAAGTAGTTATCCAATGAAAGAGTCATGTAAAAGTATCAAAACACTAAAGAAACAGCAGTCAGTAGACCATGGTAACTGCACCTGTGTCGACAGTATTGTGTTCTTACAACAACTTTGTACCTTGAGTACGGACTCACAGTGAGTCACTGAAATAGTGGGTTTTCTCTGCTGAGCTCCTCACCCGACTGCAGTGGGTGAAATGGGATGCTCCATGAAACCGGTTACATTTCATTACTTAACAATGTGAAGTGAGTGTTTGAAGAACAGAACTCCAACTTTCTGGTGCGAACCCGTAGATTCTGCTTCTATGCATTAATGCACTGATCGGAATTGTCGGTTTCAAACTAAAAATCAAAAACATCAGCCTGGATTTCCAGGTTTGTCGGAACAGGCGACTTTTGATTTTTCAGCTTATCCTAAAAGGAGAATGTGATTTATTGAACCATCGTTGGGTCTCTTTGCTGCTCCGTGGTGACTCCTCTCTCCCATTTCATCTCTCTCCTGCCCCAGTCAGTGCTGCGCTGATCTCAGAGGAGCCTTGTCGTCGGAGCTCAAAGGGAGATGGATAGACAGGCTTACTTGGAGCCCAGCTAACGGTCTTCCCTTTCTCCATATAGATAGAAGCAGCTGCTTGAAGGAGAATCGATTTTCATCTCTCCTCTGGCTGCTGGCAGTCAAATATATATCAGGGTTGATTCTGCTGGGGGAAAGGAATGGGACTGAGAAGAGCACGGCTGGCAAGAGGAGGCTGGATAAATCAGATCACACAGAAGCAGAACAAAAATGAGCTGGGAGATTATAAGGAGCTAAGGTTTGAGAACAAGGAGTGGTGAAGTGAGTTTTAAAGTGGAAAAAAAGAATGATGGGAAAGGACTGGAAGAGTGATGGCAGAGAAAGAAAGAAAGGTGATGGCATAATCACATAAAAAACAGTGCAGAGTGCACAGAGTGCAGTGGAGGCGGATAAAAGCTTTGAGATGAGAGGGAGGTACGAGGAAGCAGCCGCTTTCGTGGGTGCAAGGCCTGGCCAGAGTGACGAATGGACTGAAAGTGCCACCGATTGTCTCCTGTGTCACGGCGCTGTCACTGGCCCCCGCAGTGGGCTGGGCGCCAGGCTGCACCTCTGTCCAGTGATGTAAAGCACTCGTCTCCCTTAATCTTCTCCTCCCTTCCCGTTTCCTTATACTCTCCATCTCTCTTTACCAACGTTCCGTTTGTCTTCATTTGTCACTAAAGTCAAGTCAAAGAGCTCGATGTTAACTATCATTAGTGAAAGATGTCTGTCAGGAGCCGCAGTGCAGCATCGGTTTAATTACAGGAAATAGAGTCATGTCTCTGAAGGTATCGCCTTCTAGTCATGCTGTGCTGTCTGCATTTATTAAAAACAACACACACACACACACACACACACACACACACACACACAAACACATCAAATATTAGTATGTAGAGTCAGGATGTTCCTCTAACACCCTCTAAACCAGAGTTCGGAAGCCCAGCATCTAATTTAGACAACATGTTTTGAACGGGACACTTTGATGAAAGCGATGAGGT
Source organism: Aeoliscus strigatus (assembly GCA_901007665.1). NCBI lineage: Eukaryota > Metazoa > Chordata > Actinopteri > Syngnathiformes > Centriscidae > Aeoliscus > Aeoliscus strigatus. Next base: position 65,346 of record CAAKHB010007339.1, read on the forward strand.
CAGTCAGGTGTCTGGATTCAATTATTTGTGTGCGTGTGTGTCACTGAGGAGGCTAACTTCACCTTCACACACACTCGTGCAGCTGCTCCCCCATCAAACTTTGCATTTCCACCTGCACAGGCTCCATTTCATTACAAACACAATCACAAAGAGCAATTTTAAAGGCTTTAGTGAGCAGATGTGCAAACATCAGAGGTGGGAACAAGTCATTGTTTTAGTCCCAAGTCAAGACAGCCAATCTGTAACATCTGAGCATGATCCAAATCCTAATGCATTCCGACTGACATTTGATTCATTGGTGGGATTTTAAAACCAACAGAGTATCAAGAGTACAAAAATCTGGACCACTTTATGGAAGCTGTGTTTATTTAACTTTTACAATTTTCCTTCTTGGCCAGCAGCAGCTCGTACTGAGCTAACGGTTCTTGTTTGAGCTTTGTGTAACTTTTACAAGCCTGTAAAAAGTGTCATGTTATTAAACAAGCTGAGCTCTGTGCTGCAGACTCACTGTTGGAATGTTTCAGTGAATCCCAAGCACGTCACACCAGATGCCACTGAGGTGAACAACATGAAACCAGCTGCACGTGTAAGTGGGTTCCCCTCCAAATGTTCACCCTGCTCTTCAGTGCTGCAGGTTATTCTGTCCCAGCTGGCAGCATTGATCCAAACATGAAGCTTTACTGTACATATTTTCAAATACACAACGTGTAGTGGACATGTAGTACTGTACTGATACAGCCCCAGTATCTAACAAAAAAAAACAAAACACATACACCAAAAAGTGCTGTGTCTTTGCTCCCGTGGTCTGTAAAATGCTTGGTCACTCTTGCTTCATGCCTCGAGCTGGCTCTTTCTGCCCGCAGGAGAATTTGTGTGTGTGTGTGTGTGTGTGCGTGCATACACGTCGATTAGCATCCTCTTCACACCACCAACTCAGCCAGCTTGACGAACCGCAGCTGGATTTGCGCTGGATTTAGTTTAATGATGTTTGAGCAGAGCGCGCTCCGCTGACAGAAATCACCAAACCGACTCGGAACTGCTGTTTGTGTGTGTGTGTGTGATTGGGCATGTGGACCTGTGTGTGTGTGTGTGAGGTGAATGCACGTGTGACAGGTAATATAAACCACTTCTGTAAACATTGTAATGAGTCAGATGTGGCCCAGGCGTCGACAGACTGTAGTGGAAGTCCGACCCACTTATGAAACGTTATCAGGACGTGTTGATTGGCCGGCCTCAGTTTTTCCAGGTTGTGACCCTTGCTGACAGGCAGATCGGTTCCAGCGTAAACGTGGGCTAACAGGCTTGTCAAGCCTCCAAATTCTCTCATTTCATTTGTCATGAGGTTCTCGTGTTCACAATTCCCTCATCAGCTGCATCTGAAAACATCAAGCACCTGAATCTTGCAGCAGAAATTCAGCACTTTGCAGCTCAAGCTCCTTTTGGGGAACGAGTTGACACAGACAGCTCATCAGTGTAAGTCAACAACTGTTAAAGCGCTCATCAAATGGGCGCAAGATGCGGCGCGTGAGGATGCTGCCGCTTCTCTCAGTGTTCTGACTGAACAACTTTGCTCCAAACGTAGCTTCTGTCTCATTTGTCTGCGGATAAAAGCCTAGCGGGCGTTCCAGCAAGCGCGCCCATCACAGACGTGAGCGTTCACACTCACACATACACATTTGCCACCCGTTATGTTGTGAACTCCCTGAGCAGTAATGGCACTGCTAGTGTTGCCACAGTGTAGCTACAGATGGAAGCAATTATGGTGCTGTGAAAATATTTCCTGAAGAAAGGCAGTGTTTTGACTGGTGGAACAGCGGGATGCAATCACTCAGTAATTGAGGTCCGCTGAAACATCAATGAGGTAAAGCACACTGGAGATTTCTTGTTGTGGTGTGATGCGAGGCTGACGATCGCTGCAGTCTTTTCCACAGCTGGTTGGAGTGTTGTGAGCAGCTTTGTGCAGGAAAGAAAATTTGTTGCCAGATTTATGTCTGTGGTCTCATTTCATTCAATTCTAATTATTGTGGTTTGGAGACAGGCCTGAGCTGAGGTTGAGGAGAAGGAACCCATAAAGCCAACTCAGTTCTTTCTATATAGAGCTAGTTAAACCAGAGGGTCTTATGTCTGCTAATGATAAATGCGCTGCCCTGTAGTTTCAGCCTCAACTGAGAGACGGAGACAGAGCGGAAATGAGAAAGACAGAAAAGAGGGGCAAACATTAAACCCGGTTCATTTCTGTTTGATGCAGTCTCTTCTTTCAGAGAGGGCTGTGTAACCTTGACGCCCACAGCCGCCCTTCCCTCGCTATAACTCCCACTGCTGTCACTCCTGCAAGGCAGGCACCAAGAGCAGAGAGAGAGAGTACGAATAGACACGTAGAGATGGCGGGGTAGCTGTGCCTCCCCAGATGCCAGATTGTGAGCCATCGCTCCCACCCAAGGATCTTCGGAGAAGCTTGAAGAAGAGAGCTGATCCCCTCAGTGAATACTGAGACTGCTGATGGAATATGAGGACCTATATGTCTTACAACAACTGACGTTGGTGTGTGTGTGTGTGTGTGTGTGAGAGAGAGAGAGAGAGAGAGAGAGAGAAGGGGAATGAAATTCAGTGTGTGTGTGTGCAGTTTTCAGTTCAGAGATGGAGTTTTTGAGAAAGCTCTAAGACGATAAGAATAGCGTAGCCTCAGCCTGTGGAAGGCTTGGCGAGGTGCAAGGACTCCTGAGTAGCTTCAGCTCTTTCATCTGACTTCTGCCTCTGATTTCTCCGTCTGCTCGCCTTCCCTCAGAGAAGGACATAAAAAAATCCCAAGGCTTTCCCCCTGACCCCGCCGTCATGCACGAGTCCGTGCTGATAGACATGTTTGTGTGTGCATGACTGAAGTGGAATTTTAGTTGTTCAAGGTTGTATTTCTGGCCTACAGTATATGTGTATATTTTTTTTCCATTTCAGCTGATTTTTATAAAGAGCTACTAAAAACTCCAGGTTCAAACTTCAGGTTCCAGAGGTTGAGGAGAAAAGTGAAAAATACAAATGAGATGCTCATTATGCACTTAATAATTCCTGTTTAATCAAATAAACACAAGTTTGTGGGTGACACTGATAAATGAAAACTAGAATATATATATATATATACACACACACACACACATATATATATATATATATATGCATCTAATACCTTTTGATGACTTTTCTACTTTTTGAATGAATGTTCTCATTTGTCTCTGTTTCAAATGCTGAGATCAACACTGACTACTGGCTACGTAGAGAAATCAATTGTTCCGTTGTAACTAAAATTATAATCATGTATATTTCCATAAGGAAGTGTCATTTTAATTTCTGTTAATATTCACTTGTACAGTTGGTCGTATCGTTGTTTTGGTCACAAGATGTTGAACACTATTCACTATTCCCCTGTTCTTTTGAATCTCCACAGTCATCGTCACAGACATATTACGTTCCTCTTACGCCAACAATCTAGGCCCTGTGACATGAAAATATACAGCACTGATAGCAGTGCTTTTTTGGTATAAATCACAGACGAGGCCCTTAATTCAGTCAGACCGTTGCTATGATGATGTCATGACAAACACCTGATGAAAAAAAAAAAGAACCACACTGACACGTAAATTCAGTTTTGAATCGAATCATCATGTACATACATCATGTATTATTGTTGTCCAGTGGTCATGTAGTAAAGAATTCACTGTGTGAAGCGTCAACAGAGATTCCTGCAAATTGCAAAAATCTGTTGTGATGGTCTTTGTGTGCATCATTTAGACAGAAATGAACCATGACTAGTTCCTCCGACTGCCTGCATCAAAGAACATTCCTCCTTCTTTCAGCACGTCTATAACACCACTGCGCCTTCTCTCACGCTCTCTGTCAGCTCCAGTCCCATTCCCTCACACTATTCATTCACATATCCATCACTTCTCGGTAACACATCCTCCTTCCTGTGTGTTTCACATCTCTCTCTCTCTCTTTCTCCCCTCCTTTCCTCTCTCACGTCCTCTCTCTCCTATCTCCTTGGTCTCATTGCTGGTCACATTAAAACTGTCCTCAGTCCATGTCTGCTGACAGGTGTTGATTCTTGCTCGGTTCATGTTGTGGTCTAGAGGCATGTCAACCAGTGAGGCCTTGGCCCGTGTCGCTGCAGAGACAGTTCATTAGGGGCAGGTTGTAAATTAACAGAACAGGTTGGCGGCTGAGCGAACGGGACCAGAGTTGTTTCAATCAACCACGCAGATGGCGCACCGCCCCAACACGACGCCTGATGGTTTAATCATTCTGTTAAACCTCCTGAAATTTGTATTGGGAACAAACCCAACGCTTAAGCAACGAGGGTGTTAACATAAAAACAAATAGGCATGTTTTTTTACGCAGCTGGTGTGCATATCGTATAGCATCATACATTACCGCGATGTGATCCATGGATGTAGCATGTGAAAAAGATTAAGCTGAAATTGCTTCGTTCAGGATTTTAGAATGAGTGTTGAACCTTCTGGGCAGATTGTTAGACCGGTGCCGTGGTCTGTAATTTATAGCCCATGACATGTTTTACAATATTTATTACTGCATCCCACAAGCACTTTTGGCTTTGGTTCTAAAATGTCAGTATCAATTATCTAACAAACACCTTGAGTCATCGGCCGGAGAGGAAAGGGATAATAAAATAAGACTCTCGCACACAATCGCATCTCATTGTGGATTGGATGCAGCTGGAAGTGCTAACAGATTTATACTTAGTAAGTGGCCTTTCACCAAAGGTCAACCTTGGTGGGAAAACAAAGTTCTAATTAAATCCACAAATTCAATAAAGGAACGTTCCTGACAGCCACACGTGTGCAGAGATATTCACAGGAATCCAGAGAAGAAAGAGAAAAAAAGCCTTGTAGCTGTTGATTACCTGCAGTAGGTGGGAGTCTGCCCCCTCCGATGGTTTTAACATGTAGATCCAGATTCAAGACCTCGTTTACCACAAGCAGAGAGTCCTCTGTGCACACCGTGAGGGAGAGATTGGGAGGTCGAAGTGAAAAATGTATATTTTACAGTAAAGACATGCTGGTATGTGATTATTTAGCCCTCATCACAAACCTTTAGTCGGAGCCAGGTACCTGATCTGCAGCACTAATAGACCGACCTAAATCTGTTGGTGATTTTATGGAAAGTTAATTGCAAACATGTGGCTGTTCCACATAAATGTTTTAATATATTGATCAGATGAGTGCAGTGCAGGTTTTATTTATTTTTGATATATACTGTATGTTTGTGAATGTGTGTGAGCATTTTTTTGTCCAGAGAAAGGTGAAAACTCCACCGTGCTCTGAAAAAAATGCTGTCAGGCAGGAACTATAAATGGCTTTACAGTCATCCGGAGAGTAAACATGGTTTACGAGCAAGCATGGTTTAGACCAAGTAAGGAGAGTTACAGCGACCATACTTCTTTTTAAAGCACTTTAATGACCGCCGCTGTTTTCAGGGCTGTTTCAGTTTGTGGTTTGTGTGTCAGCAGGATTACATGAGAACTACTGATGCCATCAACCTGGTGGAGTTTTTGCGTTCATACTTTATACTTTATTCCAGACTCACAGATAAAAAAAAAACAACAACAACATACAAAAAACAAATAATGATGCAATTTAACCTCAAAACACAATATAAGATTGAAAGAATAGTTCAGTAAATAATTTGCTCTCAAAGGTTATGTAAACATACCACTGACTTCTATTTACTTTTCGGTTTTCATTGTTTAAAAAAAAAAAAAAGTTAATAATGAGAAGAAGATGAAGAAATAAGAAGATCAAGGAATTGTATTTTACATTGCTCAAAGCAAAAAGAGTTAAAAAGAAACTCTAGAAAACAAGTGAGTCTTGTAGACCACATCTGAATGAATCCACAGTTTGTGGAGCCCTAAGATGGACTGAGATGGACTGGAGGGTTCCACAGACTTCGCGCAGCAGTGATGAAAGCCCAATGAAAGCCTGAAGTTTCCTCTGTCAAACAAGGAAACAAAGATGAAGGTTAATAAGCTAAATCAATGAACTGGGGGTCCAGCAAGCAATGCAACAACTTCTACACACAACACACACATTCTTTGTGTGCGTCAAAACCACAACTGAGGATAAGTAGCAGAATTCCCCCACGAGCCTGGACGTCAGTTTGGTTTGAAGTATGGTGGGTAGAGAGATTTGAACATGATCTAGATCATTTTAATTGATCTGCCCCATTCAGTGTGCTCACATTCAGTGTGTACATCCATCCACAGTGAATCAGTGTCCTGCTCCGTCCCTGTTCTCTAGCTTGTCTGTGACAAAAGCCCATGACTGCACCAACTCCACTATCGTCATCATAGTTTTTAATTTAGTCTGAAAAGCAGAACTGAACAAGATTCTCAAGCAAACTAGCAAGTTCAGTTACTTATGACGTTACCCAGCAAGTTACTACGCCCTGGATGACTGAGAACCTTCACTGATGCATGCACATATTCAAACATCTCTACTTATGCATTCATAGAGGGCTTATATGCTTCATCACACGAGTCCCCGTTGTCACTGTGTGCATAAACACATTAACATGCAGAGAAATGGTGGATTCAGGAGATGAAAGCTCCTCAGATCAGTTGCAGAACGCTGACGCAGTCCTAACCCATCAAGCTCAGAAGTGTGCGCTCATGGCATCGACAGGTCCGCCGGGATGCAGCAAAGTCTCTTTGTTCTGTTCTGATGTCCTGTGTTCGTTCTCCACGTGCTCCAGCCCTCAAACAGCATACAAGTTCCCATGTTTTACTTTTGTGTCAGACTGCAGCCAGAACAAGTCATTTCAAACATTGAAAACAGCTCCAGACACAAATCAGCAACAGTGCGGCTATAACATGTGTTGTATCTAATAAAGAGGTCTTAGTCTGAACTTACTGTTAATAATCAGCTTGTACGGAGTTAGTCGCTCGTTTCCTACAACGTATATTTGCATTGACGCTGTGATTCAGGTCCAATGCAGAGAAAAAACACACAACAAACACACATACAGGTTTAAAAAAGAAACACATTAAGAAGAGCAGACTTGATTAACCACAGTGTCTGTCGCCGTCCATCAACCACACTGGCTCCTGCACGCAGAGCAACTATTGACTTCAGCTGGACGTCAGTCCAAGTGGTTTAGATTCTCCAATATGTCAGCATATCTGAACGACATGTTTATTGGCTCGGCCAACTCGTTCCAGCATCAACTTTTATGATTGTACGATTGACATAGAGTAAAACCCAGTTGTAATAACTGGTGACAGTCATTTGCAGGTTTCTAGTTTACGGTAACATCATTCTTTTAGGGTTGAGAATCATCAATCCCTCCATCAGTCGACTCTCTCCATCGTTGAATGCCGCGACAAACTGTGAGCCAAGCTGATACGGCGTCGTCTGCCAGCGCGCTAATCAAGGGAAATGTTTAACAACTGGCATGAAGCTAAAAGGGCTTTTCATTCATTTTCTTTTCTCGCTGGCAGAATGAATGGAGGAAGAGGGAGATCAGCAGATGTGAGCACGGCTGTCACGTCCGCTGTGCAACAAAACCACGTTGTCGCTCAGCTATAAGATGTGATTATGCAGCAGTGACTTTGACTGAGTAAAATTTGGTTGCTTCCCTTTTTGAGTTTGTAAGCCATTACTCTCATCATGCTGCCACCCCTGGTGATCAAAGGGATGGTGGGTAGGAGAGATTGAGACTGGGCGAAAAGGATTAATGGCTCACAAAAGGACTGGAGGGAAGGAGGGATGATATGGGATATGGAAGAACTGATGACTGCGGGTGGGAGGCGAAGGAGAGGAGATACCAACAGAATGGAAACTATATGTGGGCTTCTTTGTACTTGGAATATAAAAGAAGGCTACAACTGATGCTCTTTCCCTGTTTCCTGTCTCTTCGTCGTTTCTCCCGCTCCTCTTCTTCAATTCTCGTTGCCTCCTATCTTCTTGTCTCCTTTCCTTCGCTGTGCTCTCGTTACGTGGTAATTGGAGCTGAAAGTTTCAAGACAAGCAGCTCAATATACGTCGTCCTGACAGACTGTCCTGTTGGCTTCCGTTAAGCTTTAATAAGAGAGCTGGATTGGAAAAGAACCATCTACCATCAACATTTTCAAACCTGTTTGCTGCCACACAAACAAAAACCTCCCAAGTCTTCATCCATCTGCCATTTTTCGTTGTCGATTTTTGGCTCCTAACCACGTCTCGCATGCGCCGAATCAAATATGCTTTAGAAAAATAAACCTGCAATGAGCATAAGCTAGACATTTGCGCCTATAAAACGTGTACAAATGTGCACACACATATGTCAAAACATCTGCTGCTGCACGCAGACGACAGCAGTATTATTGCAGCGTGCAGCATTCGACAATAGTCGCCGCGCGGCAAGCGGGACCACTAATGAAGTTTATGTTAAACAAATATGTGCAGCCTCTGTTGCTGGTTACAGCATGAATACATCCAGATGTGATGTGGGAGAGGGGGGGGTTTGTGGTTTCTACTGTGTTGTTTTGTTGCTGTCTGAATTGTTGGTAGTTGCAGCTCTTCAATTTTGTTTACAAAGGACTGGAGATATTACTGGAAAAAAAAAAAAAATATCCAGCCACAAATCAGTTCATTACTCGAGTTTTCATCCTCCTCCTCCTCTGTGTATTAACGGCAAACATCCTTCTGAATGCCCTTTCTTTTTTTTCTTCTATTGGTTGCTGCCCAGAAAACACTTTTTTAACAGCGGAGAAAGCCTGAAACCGAAAAGTAAATAGGAGTCAGTGGTATGTTTAGGCAGCTGTAATAGAGATGCAAACAGCGTGTTCAGATCTGCTCAAGGAGGAAAGAAACGTAGTGAACAAATGTCAAATTCAATATAAACACAGCAGAATGTGGGGCCTTAAAGGGATACACAAAGCCTGACTGTTGGTGTGTCTAACATGCAGTCTGTCAAAACCCGAAGGAATGTGGAGAAGAAAGATATGTTGTGATATCCAAATTACTCAATCTCAAACATCCCATTGGAAAAAACAAACCCTACTCTGTTAAATAAACACCTTGAAGCACATAACTCAAGCCACGTGTGAGAGAAAATGTCAGAGAAACTCAAAACTAGACTTTGAGAAAGATACTGAACGGAAATCCAATCCAATTGGAATATGAACATTCAGTTGTGTTAATAAAGCAAAGACTAGAGAGAAATACTAAAAAAGATAATGAGGGAGGAAAGGGTTGGAGCATAAAGCAAACAAAGAAATGAAAAACAAATACCAATCATATTTCTCTTTAACACTGGAGAATATCCGACCGACGGTCATTCTGGAGGATTCCGTCGAACTGAGCTGAACTGTGTTTGTCACATAATTACCAGGCTGTGACTGAGACTCATGTTCATGTGTGTCACAGTTCATTGGACAGCACATAAAGGACTGATTAGAGCTGAAGAGGTCATTGATTGACCAACAAGGCTGGTAGATTTTAGTCAATAGAACCCTCGCAGACTGAGTCTACTGTCCACATGATCAAATGAAACGACTGAGACCGTGTGTGAAAGGTTCAGGTATAATTGTGGCAAACTAACATTGCAGATCAGTTCAGATCAGTTCTAAAGCTGCATTTTATAAATGTCAAAACTAACAGTATTCACATCAGCTTCACTGTATTTAATGCTGTATTTACACATTTCTGACCCGTTTAATACAAACTGACTCAAAATAACTTGACTTATTCTTATGAATTCTAGATATGGGTGATTTAAGACCTTAAGACAAGGACTTGGCACTTGTATGGATGGATTGTTTTATTGGAGTAGACCACTGCCGAGTGAGCTTGTATATGTTTTATATGTATATGTATGTCAATACTATGGCCGCAATTGATTAATTACCAAGCTGCCAGCTACCAACGTGCACTATTCCACAACTTGTCAAATGTAAATACCTGGCAACAAGATATGAGTGGGTTGTTTGAGAGAGAGGTTCAGGGGATCGCTTTCAAAAGAGATCGTTGACTTACAGTTGTACACATTCCCGTCTTTGCTCTGGTCTGGTTGCTGTGAGAGGGAATTTCTACTGAGCAGCCCTGCATTTTCCCCAACTGGCGCTCAGCAGTGCCATGGTCTGACGTGTCGGGCCACTAACCGACATTTTGTTTTGAATGAGGCTCTCAAATGCTGTTTTCAATGGAGGTTGATTCTTTTACATCTTTATGTAAAAAAGATACCGTCTTAGATTAGCTTTTTTCCTCTGTGTGGGACTCAGCTGACTTTTCTACCAACTCAAATGTTAACTCCGTGTAACGAATCCAGCCACCGTGTAAAGGCCAGCACACACAGGCTGCAAACTGCGTGCGTCAAAACAGCCACCCCCATCATAGTCAGAGGAGCTACCCCACACTGTCTGTGGGCGTGGCTGTCAACCGTTCTACCTTCTACTCCCAGAATCCCACCTGCTCTGAGCACTGAGACACACCAAACAACCTGGATGGATGAGGAAAAAACTGATTTGGGAAGTAGAGAAACACGACACACAACCCCATCCATACAAAAACTAGACCAAAAGAAGACAATGCCTGGCGCAGTGTATGTGCTACTTGCAGCGTAATGCTATGGGCAGCGCCTCACTCATTATACTACTGCACTCACCATACATGAACTTTCTCACTTCAGGTAGGCCTGTTTTTGTGTTACAAAGTAGAAGGTATGACTTCTTCTGAAGCTGTATCAGCATCGTCATTATAAATGACGTTCGGACAATGAAAGTTTTCTACTGTATGTTCTCTCTCAATTCTTCATCTTGTACTTTCTCTTGGTGTCGGTGCATTAGTGATGAAGAGGCTCCCAAGCTCTATTAATGACATCCATTCATTTTCTGCGTTATTTCACTGTCCTGATAAAGACGGGCCTCCGTCTGCCACTATCACAGCTGTAATTTAGCCACCATTACTATGTTTGTCTAAGGCCCCAAATGTTCACATTTGCTTTAGGCAACTTTTCTGTTTTCCAGTTTCTCTCTCTCTCTCTCTCTCTCTCTCTCTCTCTCTCTCTCTCTCTCTCTCCCTCTGTCTCTCTTTCGCTCTCTCTCTCTCTCCCTCTCTCTCTCTTTCTCTCTCTCTTTCTCTCCCTCTCTCCCTCTCCCTCTTTTCATCAGCTCACTTTCAATCTGCTTCCCCTGGCACAGTTTCAGTGTATCCAACAGTGTCAGTCCCAGGAGTTCACACATCAAAGTACTACTTCTCTTCTGGCATTTTCCTAATTGATCCACGGCCTCCCATGCTGTGGTCTTGCTGAATTCACATCTTCAATAATTCATAAACAGTTCTCTCTAAGGGAGTTCAACTCATGTTCTGTGTAAAAACATACAGAAATGCACAGTTTGATCTTTAGATACATATAGTGCTTTTGTATGTTCCTCTGTGCAAAGACCAAGAAAATGGTTTGGAGCAATAAAAACACTTAATTCTTGACGAGGCATTGGGGTTGAACCTCTTTTCTAATCATCCAGCAATTATAGCCAGTAACAAAGACAGAAAATCAAGATAGTAATATAATAAATACAATAAATGTAAAAAACTGAGACAACAAATAAAGGACAAAGGCTCAATTAAAACACAACCGGGATTGAAATTGTCCACTATTTCAACGATTTTTAGTTTGTATTAAAGATTAAAAACAGACTAAATCTGAATCTGTGGGACATGAGCTGTGCACCAATTAGTTGATTCTAAACTCCCTTCCCTGCAATGGGGTAATTTACCATGATTGACCTTGAGGGTGAATAGATACCCGTTGTATTTCACCTTTTGGAGAGCTCCAATCCAAGAGGGATTTTTTTGTATAGTTGTAGTATAGTTTATAGTTATCTAAATATATATACAAGACAAAAAACAAGCATCTTCATCTTGTTTATTGCAGACTTGTATAGTGTATTATATGTACAGCATAAAAACAGATTTTCATAAATACAATATAAAAACTTCATTCATACTCACCATTAAAGCCAGACTTGCATCTCCAACCATAAAACTAATGTTTTGAAACATGTTCAGGTTGAGAGCTATTCTCAATCAGGAAGACAGTTATTACAGCTATTAAAATCACTATCCACTTTATGTAATGAAGGCCATTAGCGTGAGTTACCTCGGCTGGACAGCGTACGGCCACCCACCGAGGGGAGAGATAATATGCCATTTTGTTCTGGTGTTTGTTAACTCCCACGTGTTTAATAAGAAAGAAATAGGAAATATTGATGCATTTTAGATGTCCAGCTGAACGATGGTCTTGTTTTTGTGTTTGATGGCAGCTCTCCTTTTCTGTCTCCCACCAGGAATGCTTCTTCAAGAGACATTCATCAAGGAGCCCGACGGTCTGGTGTCTGTTAACCTGCTGGTGGTGTCTGCCGTTTCAGCCTTCGCAACAGGAGCGATCTTTTCTGGCCTGACCGTCTGCTGGATCATGAGTCACCGCCACCGCCACGCCCGCGGCGCTGGAGCCACTGGTGCCCGCCGCAAAAGTGACAAGGAGCAAAACATGCTGGGCCAGGGGCGTAGTGGGTCAGTCATGAGCGTAACGAGAACCAGCGGTGGTGAGAGACGCCGTTCGCAGGCAGACAATCCCTTCGTCACCGCCAATGGCTGGCCGAAAGGAGAGATGGACCCAGGCATGCTGCCGACCCCAGAGCAGACCCCTCTGCAGCAGAAGCGAGCCATGCGTCTCCCAGACAGCTGGGACCAGAGCCAGACGTTCCTCACCGCTGTGGGGACTCCCTGTCCCAACAACTCTGTTATCTACCTGAGCTCCAAGTTCTTGCACGGAGGGGGGGGAGGGATGGTCCGAATCGAGGACCCAGGAGAGGTTATGCTGCCCCCGCACACCGAGCGCCAGCGCTATCTGATCTTAGCTGCCCAGAGAGGCGAGCATGGCGGCAGTCGTCCCACGGGCACCCTGAGGAACTCAGCGGGAGAGTACATCTACCCTGCCACGCCGCAGGACTCCCCCGACCGACGAAGGGTGGTTTCCGCTCCCACTCCCCACATGGACTACGGGGAGCCTCGCTGGAGTCACGAGGCACTCAACTACAACAGCAACAACGGAGCGCCCTATCATTCCCAGCGCCAGGGCCTCATCAGGCCAGACATGCACGGGCCTCGAGGCCTGGGAGAACTGGCTGACTTTAGCCATCTTCTGGTGAAGAACATGGGTGAGCGCACCCCCAGTGGCCAGTGAAGTGAAGGCAAGCTCTCTCTGCAAAACCCATTCCCTCCAACAGTAACGTGGAAGAAATCCACCCCTCTGACTCACCGTCCTGGCCCAACGTTACCCTGTCTGTCCTCTCTCGCTGTCATTCAATGTTCTTGATGTCATCCAGCTGACTGGAGAGAGAGACAGAAAAGAGAATCAAAGAGAGAGCTGAAAAGAGGCTAACTCTCCCCTTGTGTGTCCATTCCTGTCCCACGAGGTGCACCCCCTCAGCTGTTCGTGGTACGACCTACAGGGCGTGACTTTAACACCACAGGACAACCAGTTCGGTAAAAAGCGGGGTGCAAAAGGAAGTGGAATCTTCTAGAAATAACAGCGTGGAGACATATGAAAGTTGCTGCGCCAGATCATGACAGGTCTCCCTCAACCACATTGTTCACTGTTTGACACCATGGATCTTTAGGCGTGAAGTTCTGTTTCTGCTTTTGTTTTGGTTCTCGCCACTGGCCTCCAGCAGACAACAACGTGCTTTACTTTGAATTTCAGATAAGACGATACGAGAGTCAAACTGTCGAAGCTGCGCCAGACGGCAGCGACTCTCACTGAATCACGCTGGGTTGTATGTGTATGTGTATGTGTTGACGTTAATGTGAGTGTGTGCGAGTGTGAATGGCCACAACAACCCCAACAAGTGTCCTGTCTGAACTGTGAAGTATGACTATACAAAGACATCTCTGTGAGGGGGAACTATTATTGTTATTACTATTATTATTCCTGTTTTTATAGGAATCACAGAGACAAATAGAATTTATCATGTGTCTCTTCAAAGCTCTTATATGTTTACTAGTCAGAGGTCGAAATGGTTGAGTCATGGGTTGAGGTCCCAGTGTATTTTTATGTGTGATTTCCAGTACCTCACAGACAGCCAGGACGAAGTAAAAGAAAGCAATAACGAGTAAGAATCATATAAAGATGAAGCCAATTTACTTCATTATTTTGTAATAACAATAATAATCAGTGTTTTATCAACAAAACCAACGGAAGCGGGATGTGGGAAAGAGAAATGGGCACTGAATCCTCCGTTCCCTCCATCACCGCCTCTCAGTATCCCTGGGTGTGTCTGACCTGACCCCAATGCTCCCTGGACTCCGCAGTGCATTTGAAGGAGGGAATATGAGCCGTGGCTGTCTGACTGTCTGACTGAGCTGTGAGACCCGGCCGCTTGGGAGCTCCATTCAGCCTCTCCTGCCCAACACTGAGCCTCTTTGTGCCCAAGAAGCAGGAGCAGGCCGATCAACAAATAGCCGCTAAGAGCCAGGGACCTCGCCCAGCACCACAGCCTCGTAGAATGTCAATGAGGAGGACAGCTACAGCTACATCCGTCATGTGAGATGCCCCAACCAGCCAACCAGCCCAAGGCATCTTCCAATCGAATGCTTTGCCTGTCCTGGTGATTCGCTGGTTTTCCAGGGCAGAGGGATGCTGAGGGCGGAGGTTGGTGCCGTGGTTGGAGCACTGCTAACTCACAATGATCGTCCCTGGTGGCTCTAGCGCTCTGTCTGTCGATGTGGGCCAACAACAAAAGAGATACGGAAAACCGATGGCCTTGGGTATACGGGGGTGTGGGGTTACTCTTTCACTCGGTTCCTGATCTTTTGTGTGTCCCTTTTGTTTTTGTCTGATCTGTTCTTGAGTCAGTGTCAGTCCAGAGACGTCTGTAGTTCATCTGGGTCGTGGTGTGTTTTTTTTTCGTGTCTGTCAGCTTGTGTCCGTTGCTTTGTTTTTTATGCTGTGATTATGTTACTCATATTGAGTGTAAAACAGCTTTGACCAGTCTGACTGTCCTTCGCCCTCCTTTTGTATTCTACCCTCATTAGACATTCATGTGTACCCTCTGTCTGCGGTGTGACGGCAGCTTCAGGTCGAGATGCAGGATAGTTTTACCCTGATCAGGGAGCTGTGGCTGTACCAGAGCCTCTCTTAAGTTCACTAATCTTATCACATGAGCTCTTCACCCATCTGTGTAAGAAAAGGGGATGATACTTGAGTTCTGCAGTGGTGAGTACTGCAGAAACATTCGGCTCCAAATTGTCCTTCTTCTTCTTTAACTATTCACAAAGAATACCGACCCGCCACAAGTAAACAAGTTCACAAGTAAACAAGTTCAAGGTAAAAAATAATCTGAAGACAGGCCTTGACTTTCTACAGGTTCTATAACAAAATATACAGCCAGAGTCGGAGGTGTTGTCTGACCAGCAATAAACAAGATTTACAAAAGGAGAAAGGAGGTCAGTCGTGCAAACATGTTTCACTCCCCGCATTATTACGACGTATTCTTTACACATTCCACCCTGAAACGGGTCATTAGCAATGAGGAGTCCTGCACCAGGGAGTCCCCTCATCTCTGCCACTCTTTATGTCCATCTCAGCATAGCCTGAGTGGTGTGTGTGTGTGTGTGTGTGTGTGTGTGTGTGTGTGTGAGCCCTCTCCTTCTCAGCCGGCCGTGTCCAGCCAGCCGTGTCGTCGCGTTGAATCTCCTCCAGTGTTTCGCTAAACATGCTTGATTAGGTAAAGTACATTCTCGGCCCTCTAATGGCCTGATGAGCCCCTGAGAAGATTACTACAGACACATCGGCCCGGAGAGGGAGGCACACGTTCAACCAGTACTTTTACGCCTCCACCAGCCACACGCACACACATTTGAGAAGATCAGAAATAGATTTAAAACAGGCTGACACCGGCTCGAGCAGATGATACTACTGGTGGCATCATTTCTGTACTTTAGTTCACATTTCAGGGCCACTAAGGATTCAGGTGACTTTTCAGGAAAGTCTCTTTAGCAAAGCAATCGTCGTCCCTCATGTCGACCTCGTCCTCGTCTTTTTAACAGCTGCACATTGTCTCCATCTTCCTCCTCCTCCTCCATCTTACTTCTTTGCTCACACGGTATCTCTACATAAAGTGCGCTTGTGTTCTGTGTGTTTGTCCCTATTAGAATTTAGTCACTGTAATTTAATCAGCCAATAGCAGGAACGGAAATTGAAGTAATTCACACAAATCTTTAATGTGCTACTATTTTTTTCTGTCATTTTCAAAGCCTCTCATGCAGTAAATTGCTTTTCTCACATCCAATTGTGCTGAGAAATGATTTTGTTTGGAGCCATTTTGGTAAATGTAGCACCTATTGCCTGGAGTTCTCCACACCACTCCTTCTTATCTCCGCTCTGCACGCATGGACCCACACAAAGATCCCGCTCAGCCCTTTGTGATGATTCTGTCTGTCTCTGTCCTTGTTTATCAGGTTTTGTCTTTGTCCTTGTTGTTGAGACCAGGCCCGTGTGAATTGGGGTTGTTTGTGTCAAGTGCCCCCCGCCCCCAGCCAACAAACTGCCATCTTGCCCTACAGTGCTCCGCTGTATGAGCTCCAGTAACTGAAGCTAGCTTGTATGAAATCACCATCTCATCGGGGAGGAGACACGTGAAAGGGCAGGACTCTATGCTCAGTTTCAAGCCAACATGAGAGAAGCACAAAATAAAGGCAAAAACAAAACCAACATTTGCATTTTTATAAACTCGTAGATGTATTTAGTCAGCACTGATCTCTTTTGTCATGTTTGTTTTTTCTGTTGTTTGTTTCTGTGGTAGACACCTGGTTTGAAATTATGTGGAATATTATTATATATATATATATATGTATAATTTCATTTCTCTGGTGTGACAATGAAGATGAACCTGATGACTATCATGAATATTATTGTACTGACAGTGATAATGAAGCAGCACTGTGAGCAGCACCGATGTGTTGCATCCTGTTTGGATGCTGAATCTGGAAGTTGGAGGAAGATGAGGATGAATGAATGAACTCATACAGACTGAGGTTCAAAAAGAGATTCTACTTCTCCTGCAGAGTGGAGTTTCCTGCTACTGTGAAGGACTCACATGTGAGGCTGGTACCCCCGGCCCCCTGGGGGGCCTCAGGGCAGGGCTGTCATCAGATGACAACTCCCCACTACGTGTACATAACCTTGATTCTTACATGTAATTTAAAGTGCAGTAGCTGCATGACGGCACAGCCTTTGTGTGTGTACAGAAGTAGCGACGTGTGAATTTGTACAGTACATGCAAGTGTGTGTGCGTGTGCTTGTGTCGGCGAAAATGTGTCCGTTGTCGCGCAAAAAAAGCAACACATGCATGCACCATCCAACAACTGCACACTGTTACACTACACAGACACTCACACACTCACACCCCAGCAGTTGTTTGCCATTCTCCACGTTGTCCTGAGCTCTGCCTGTCACTCCGCATGGAGACTTTGCTCTATGTCAGTTTTCTTATTCTAATAAATCAGTCAGACATTGAACTCCTGTGAAGTTTCAATGATTAATTCTTGTTTGCTGCATTTCTATAAACTGCATAATCACCTGACTCGTTATTAAACAGCAATCGTCCATTTGACCAATACGGTTATTCTGAAGATTGTGCTGTTAGATCTTTATAAATATATAAGCAGAACATTATTGTAACCTTTATTCATTTCATCCATCCACATTGCTTATGATTATAATATAAGCTGCAGTTGCTGTAGTACAATCAGCATCTGCTGGAGGGAGCTCTTTTTTCTCTGCCCGTTGTGACTTGCAGAATAAATACACCTCACTTCAAGAGCACAGTGATGGCAGTCATTAAAAAGTCTAAATGAAGCAGCATCTAACTTTTTCTTGAGACCCCTTCCCTCCCCCCTTGTTGCTCTCCTCCACCTTTGCTCCTGTCTTCCTATCCCACTCTTCATCTCTCCAGGGAACCAATCAGGCCATTTCACATCTGTTGAGTGGTGGAGGGCCAGGAGGACTTGTCAAGGGCTCTCATTCGCTGATGTTTTATGGGTCTGAAGCCCTCCAGTACTGCAGTACTCCACTGATAGGAATGAAGGAAGAGGAGGAGGGATGGAGACTGCATGTGTGCGGTTCCTCGTGAGCATGTGCAGCATCTTTACTGACTCTGATCTGCACATATCTATCTATCTACCTATACATCTATCTGTCTGTCTGTCTGTCTGTATGCTCTCTCTCTATCACACACACACACACACACACACATTGTGAACCTGATTAATGAAGTGGTTGAAACAGCGCCAGCATGTACTCTCCCTGATTGGATTCTCTCCTCCACAGCTGAGCTCCATGTAAAACCACCTCTTATCTCACATCTCAATATTTAGACGTCAACATTTCCTTCCAATCTCTTTTCATACTTGTTTATTCTACCCAAAGCTCCATCATCAACACTGCCTATTAATTAACTAATCCTCATAGCTCCATTGACAAGTGTACGATAGCAGTGACCGATTAAAAATAGATGACTTTCTCTTACATGCATGCACATAACTGCAAAAATGGAAGAATTCCCATTTGGTGGAGTGGCTTTTTATTCTCAAAAGGTGCAGCATGTTTTCTATAAACTGCAGTGATGTAGATGTGGCTGGTGTGAGAAATATTAACATTATTGCACATAATAAAAGAAAATTAGCTTATTTTATAGTGTGTTTTCTGTCTAAAGCATGACTCAGTCATGACTCATCAGACTGTATTTCACACACTTACAACATCCCACCATCATTACAATTTCCAGATGTTTTCTCTAACGCAACACTCTACTGAGCAAATATTTAATGTATTTATCAAAACAACGCAACCACAAAGTAAATACATCTCCAAAATTCTATGAGAAGTATCAGATAGAGGAATAATCTTTAAAAAAACAACAACAACAACACACAAATAAATTAAAGTTCAAATAAAATGAGTTAAATAAATAAATTAATTTACATCTCAAAAGGAGAGAAAACCTAAACATATATTACCATATTTTCTCAATAAACATCTTCATCTGTACGACCTGGACAAGCTAATGTTGAACCAAAGAACCTCTCTGTACTTAAAATGGTGTTTTGCAGTAATAACATTGACCAGCAGAGGGCAATATAGTCCTCCAAAAGAAATCAACTGCGTTAACAGACAGCTCTTCCTTGGTTTTCTTAGTTTTCGTGCTGGATCGGTGAAAAACTACCAAGACAAGTGTTTTAGATTTTACATCGAGCAGTTCTGAACCCATGAATACAGACAATGCAGGTGTGGTAAAAAAAACAAAAAACAAAACAAGAAATCTGTGGGGATGCAAGAGGAGTTAGGCACTACAATAACAGGGGGGAAATATGATTACTAATAGTGAGAATTCCCAAGGAAGAGAAGTATAAAAGACAGATTTAAAGTCTCAATCAAATCTATTCAACTGAATTTGTTTGTTGGAGCACAGAGTCCCCTGGTGGCCATGTAGAGAGCAACACCAGGGAGAAGGCAAAAAAAAAATCCATGCAGCTCAGGATTTTATGGTTTGTTTTTCTCTGTGGGACAATAGCTGTTGCACCAGACAGGAGAAGTGTTGCGTCATGGACAGGTGAGAATCAGTGTGATACAGAGCCAATGGGTATGAGGTGAGATTCCTGTGTGACGGCAGGTAAAGGTGTTTGAGGTGTTCTACTGGTAGATTTTATGTAAATAAATGATAATAAAATGATGTAACAGGTTGAGTTTGGAGAGGTGCCTCTTCAGTCTGATAACTTCCTTCTTGTGTTTACCAGCTTTGCATTCTTCTGTGGCTCTGAGGCCGAGCAGGTAGTTTAGTTTTCTATCCCGGCTCATCCAGAGTCCATGTCAAAGTGTCTTTGAGCAAGATACTAACCCCAAAGTCATCAGTGTGTGAATGTGCAGCTGCACACTTATAGCAAGCACGAATGTGAATGTGCATAAGGCAACACTGTAATGTGCTCTGAGTCCCAATAAGGTAAAAAAAAAACATGATAAAAATACTTTGTATAAGTGGATCAAGAAGTAGCCAGTTTGTTTCAATTCACTGCAATAAAATGTGCCATGTATAATTCACTTTATTGGAAAATACTCCACTGTGTATGAAAACAAGAAAATTGCTAATTTGGCATCTGAGCGCTGCAGCTGTAGAGTTCACATGTGAAAGCTTTTGCCTGGTACCTGTGTGGTACAAACCACTCAGTACGCAGGCATACATCCTTTTATGCAGTTCTGTTTTTTTGCATGCAGAGCGCAGGCCTAATTACAGCCAGCGACATGTGTGGCTGCGTACGTGTAATTGGAATAATCAGCAGGGTACGGACATAAACGTGTTGGCCTAATTGGCAAATCACCGGGGTGTACAGCAGCACGCTGCGCAACCACTGCAGCCATGACATAACGAACATCTTTATGAACACAAATGCCATGAGGTCTCCGGACACACGTTTGCAGATACAGGCACAAAACCAAACCACAGCAGGTTTACGTCAAGTATGAACAGATGAAGAATCACCTGGAGCCTAAAATGTGACATGTCTGAGCATCATCTGTTGACCTGAAGCAGCCCCCACTGACCCCCACCTCGACGGGGTGTTTGTGACAAGACTTCTGTCGCACGTCATGTGAAATTAGGGCCTAAAGTAATTAGGAGAGTACTGAAGCAGGGGGCACTCGTATCCCAAACGACTCCTCATGTTGCTTCTCTCCGGGTAGAAATACTTCAAGTGCTGACCTAGTTTCTCCTCTGAACATGAGGTTTTCCAATCACCACGTAATGCACCGTAACACTAATTATGTGCTGATTAGAGACGTCTGCATGTGTGTTTGGTGACACATAAACTGAAATATCATCAGGCATCAACCTTATCAACCTGCAGGGATAAAGCTTCGTCACTCTTGTTGACGGAAGAAGCTTATTAATGGATCCTTTTCTGTCCGTCTGTCTGTACTGTCTGTCACAGATTCATTTTTCATGCTTCCATAGAAAATGAACAGCTCTTGACAGAACACGGAGTGTTACATATCAAAATTTCTGTTCCGCCGTCCGAGAGATTTTCATTTAGCTGTAATGTGGCATATCTAATTACACAATTACCACCATCGTTGTGTCATCAGCATGCAGTGTTCGGTGGTAAAAAAAAAAAAAAATCTATTTAGACGACACAAACAGATCATAAAATTGTCGCATTTACAGTTGGTATCCTGGTGTTCTAATCATATTTGTACAGAATATGATATATCACACATGTTCATACTGTGTGATAATCATATAATTGTTGAATTGTAGGTGTAATTATGTTTGTAGAGCTAATTCATAGGTTGCTGTATGGAATCATATGATATTTTAAACATTTTAAATATCAATATCTGATGAATTACGTTTCTGCTTGCTGCTAAAATGGTATATATCTTGACCTTTCATGCTACGATCTTCCTTTAATTAATTGATTCAGTAATTTTTTCCCCACTCTTACCCATGTACCTATGTGAAATCAGGAGGAGGGTCCATTAGAAAGGGTCAGAGTTTAGTGGGCCAGTAGAACAGAGTACTTTTCCATCACTGTGGGCTTTTGTCCTACTCATGTCCCTCTCACGTCAATGCAACCACCTTTTTTTTTTTTTTTGCCTTTTCCCGCATTTCCTGTTAAACTGTGCTCATTTTTTCTTTTGCAGCGGCTCACAAAGGTGTTTTCCTGCTTTGTGAGGTGTCAAGATTACTCTTGCCTTTGTTCCCTAAGCAGTTATAGGTGCAACAACGACATGTCTCCACAGGAAATTGGTTCAGGGGTCAATACATCGCAGATGTACAAAAAATGCTATAAATTGATGCATCGTGACCGGACTTTAAGTGAATGCTGTGTTCATGCTGTGTTATTTCCTCTTCTAGTTAAATCTGTTTTTTCAACTGAATAAACACAATGTATGTACATATCTAGTCCCCCACAAAAATGTTCTTTTATGTAGCCGTTTGCATCACCCCGACTTAAGCTGATAGAATATAATAAAACATAATATATAATAATATTGACATTTTCAAATGGTACGATGAAATAGGGATTATGACTATTATGAACCTACATTTGCGTTCCTCTAAGTGTGTCACAGCTCCACCAGAAGAGTTGATGGACACCGCGGCACACATCACATGCATCAACCTGAGGGTTACATCAGATGAATGCTTGGGCTATGATTTGATGTCAGTGTGTCAGGCCTGGTCCTGGTGATTGGCTGCGCTACTGATGGGCTGTAACACGATGAGGAATGGATTAGCTGAAAACAGAGCCTCCTCTGAGCCGTTACAGATCATTCACTGATATGTCTTGCGCCATGTCAGCACACTGTCTGCCGGCCACAACAAGACTGAAAGTGAGCCGGACGGAGCTGATCCACAACTCATTGTCTCTGACCCAGTCACCTCGTCCACCTCAGTCACCTGGACGTCAGAGAATCTTCTGTAGATAACAGTCTGTGCAAGCCTACATGGGACTTTAATTCACAAAGCAGTCTAATTTAGTGTTACATGTCTGCACTAAATCCTGCTATAGTTGACCTTTGGAAAGTGAGCAAATGTCAGTTGTACTGATCCAACTCCTTGCAATAATGTATTATTAATAATTGTACGACTGCAATATTTATATTCAAATTATTTTTGTATGATTATAAATAATTCATATAAATTAAATCATTTTCAAATATAACGTATATATGTATAGATATAATGAATGTTGGATTTCTAGTATAGTAAGTTTGCTAAGCATCATGGGATACTTCTTGTGGTGATTTGGCATTATACAAATAAAATCTATACAATAACACATATATATATATATATACTATAGCCTTTTCTACACATTGGTGTGGAAAACAGAATATCTTTGTCAACAACTATACTGTAACAGACTGAAAGTCTAAAGCAGGTAAATATGTTTACATTCATTTTTGCACTTCAGTGTGCCAGTTGATTCAAGTACTTCATCAATATTTATGAAAATATTGTAGCAGCTCCATCTCCCCATCCTTCCCTGTTCGTCACTTCTCCATGCCTTTTGTCGAGTAAAGGTTCTGACCTTCTGACACACACAACGACACCTTTCTTTTACAGAAAGCTGTGTGCTCCTCATGTTTCTAACATTAGGTTACTCTTCTTTTCCTGCTAACTGCAGTGCGACTAAAGGTTATGAAAAACAAGCTTTTGTTGGCTCAGTGGTGGTGCTCAAAGAGCCTTATTTACTTTTTTCTTTATGCATTTTCCACAAAAATCATCTTGAATGTCTACTAAAACTTGCTATATAAATAAGCTGGCCATGCCTTATGACATTTTATCAAGAGAATAAAAAAGGAATATAAAGAATGTTTTGCTGCTGAGCGAGCTCGGCGAGCTCCTGATTGACTTACTTAACCAGATTCAATTACTCTTCTTGATTACAGTGCCCAGTAATTTGATCGGCACCAGGTGTAATTCCCCTGTTATGTGCATGGAGGTAGAACAGATGAGTACCCAAAACACCTTTTTCAACACCTTTTGTTTGAACACACTGAAAAAAGACCCACTTTTTCCTGCAACCACACCTAACATCATCCTGCCTGAGGACAATCAGTCTCCACGACAGCAGATTAGCAGCTACATGTATTTGTGTCCCAGGCACATCCCTCCGAACATTGTGTTCAGTGACGTAATACAACATGATATTATTGGAAATCTGCCTTCTCACCATCATTTTGATCACTTATTAACAAGCAAACAACTGGGAAAGTGTCCCCTGAACAATCAGATAAAATATAAAATAAATGTGTGTGTGTGTGTGTGTGTGTGTGTGTGTGTGTGTGTACAAGTATATATATATTTAAAGCTGTGCACATATAAGCTGTTCTTCCAAAGATACTGCATTTTTATCTCAAGATTGTACAAGTGATCACAAGCTGAAATCACAAGATGTGGAATAATGGTAATGTCTGTGAGGGGAGACAAAGCCTTGTTTGTTCATCTTCATTCCCGAACATGACGCATAGCATTTCACAAACAACGTCTAATTCATAACATACTGTCCACAGCTAAATTTAATGGAACACATATTTCATGAAGGAGGAATTTTATTGACAATCAAGGTTGGGGGGGGGGGGCGTTAAAGTGTGCGATGAATTACGAGTGTGCGATCTGGTCAGCTGACCTGTCCTGGAAACAGTGTGATTCATTATTCAGAACTTGTGGGACAATTAGCATCAGGTCAAACTAGGATTGTTTACACATGCTCTCTTATCTAATAGGACGTCCTGCACTCAAAACACAAGTATTATTACTATATGTGTGTCGCATTGCAACAGCAGCTGCAAATTATATTAATATGTCATGCATTTGTTTACATGCACATGTGACATCTTTAAGCATCTGCTCATGTTTAAATGTTTTTGTTGTTGCTGTTTTTTGGGGGTTGTTTGTTTGTTTTTGTTCATGTTGTTTAAAGAAATGAATTTGCTATATACTCATAACTTTACAACGGCTTAAATCCCAGGTGACACTGGGCGAGAGGCTGGCACACCCCTACTGATCTCAGTCACAGTCAGAGACAACAATCGGTTTAAGTGGACTGCTCAGAGTCACCATTCAACCTAACTGCATGTTTTTGCACTTTGAGAGGAAAATGGAGTACCTTGAGGAAACCCATTCAAACAGGGGAAAAACATGCACACTCCACCACTGTTTCATCATGAGACGCTGTGTATTTAACAATTGAACATTTTCAGTAATTCAACACTATTCTCATTTTAACATCCTGGGAGCTGCTGGGAACCAAAGCACCAAAGGTTTGCGTTAGTCAAGACAGAAAAGCTTTGTGCATTCAAAGGCCAATGCTTTCTGTCCGGAAACTCGGAACAGAGATGAGATGATGATCAATAAAGATCCCTCCAATCTCATCTTCTGTATAAACTTTCTCGAATCTGGCCAGAGATTAGATTAAAGTTCTTGCTGTGAGTCTCTGAATAGCCCTGAGAGGTTTATGAGCAGGAAATGTGCCCATGCCAAAGGTCTTCCAGTAATCTAGTTGATTCAAATGATTAATCCTCTGGACTGAACACTTTAAAGGCTGATGCTTTGCTTTGTTGTTGTTGTTTTCCACAGAAAGGAATGCGTTGACTGCTCAGGCTGATGGCTGCAGGGAAGGAAGGACGGCATCATTTACACAATAATTAAGATGTGCCACAGAATCATATTATTTAAGACTTGAATCTTTGTCACGAAACCAATGACCTTCAGGTAACTCTAGATGCAACAGCGTGTTGAGTGTCCCTGTGCTGTTGAGGGTGGTGGCCTTGTAAGTTTAATTACAGGATGTGGAACTTGAGGGGGCGACTGTTTGGATTTTCAGCCTTTTTTCATTCTATTTCAGCTTTTCACTTTTGGATAGACCAACGCTTGGTTTGAACTGTTTTGACAGTTATTTTTCCATCTTCCTGCCTCAGACCTTGGCCACTTCTTGTATTGATTAACCGTGTTGTTGTTTTTTTCTTTCTGAGAAAGAGAAAAAAACAGATTACAGTTTCTGTCTTTCTTAAAAAGAGAAAAAAAAACCATCAAACCTTCTCTATCATATCATACTCATAGCTACCTGAATTGTGTGTTAATATGTTAAACATGCCAAACACACATGGACAGAAAGCTGTTATTGTCTAATTGTGATATCTTTTTCCAGATGTCATTTACATGCGGTTAGTGGATTATGTAAGGAGCGCTCATCCTTCTCATCAGAAGGGGTCGTTGTTGCTGCAGTGCTGTTGTTTTTTAAAATTCAAGCAGTCTTCACCACATGACTCTAATAAACTCAGGGAGGAAAGAGGGAGACCCATGTAAGCAAAGACATGTCATGAAGTAACCTACATAAAGAATGAAATAATCACCCATCTAGAAGATAAAGTGTTTTGACAGACTATTGTGAATTCAACCATTTATTTTATATGTAAACAAAGTTTGAAAATACTGGTGTAATACATAGACCGAATATAAAATTGGGTCACTTTAGTTCCTGCCTCCCAGTCTAACAAGTTTGTACACAGAAATATTTGAGAAGGTCTTTCATGGGGGCTGGAAAAGAGAAACATTGTTTTTGAAAGTGAACAGCAGGTCTTGAAAAACAGAGTCTGTGGTAATAATGACTGTAAGGCATGAGGACGAGTGAATGGTTGCAATTTTGCTGGTGTGACCCCCTCAAGGCATAAAGATGTAGAATGACGGGCTGATGGATGGAAATAAGGGTTGGAAGATGGGGTCGGAAAAAGTAGGCCACTAGGTTAGAGAACAAAAACAGACGATCAGAGGTAGGAAGAGTACTTTTCTGATATTACTTCTGTTCTATAATTGCATCAGAAAAGGAAGGGATGGACAGAGAAGAGGATCACATTTGTCAATAGGTAAACCTCAACCGCAAAGGGTGGGACGACGTGCTGGACAACTTCACTGAACAGCTCATACCTGCTTCTGAATACATGCGGTGGTTTGGGAAGTAGGTCAGATTCATGTGCTGATTCACCTGGAATGAATAAATCCTCACCAGCACCTCCCCAGTCAGAAATATTGTCGAACAGGGTGTCTTCGAATGACATTACACCACTTAATACACTGAATTAGATTTACTGGTGTGAATGTTCACAGGCTGAACATGTGTCATGTGCCTTGTAGCGTTTGTCGTAATGCAAGAAATACTGTGAAACAGTCTGTCCTATCAGTGTCTGTTGGGCATGAATAGGACCGACTGTTGACTCTAGACTTGAAGTCTGGTGGTCTTGGGATTTTAATTCATACAGACATAACAATTAATGTCAAAATACTTAAGACATGTATACTTACTCCCAATTACAAGCAACTTTAAATGGTCAGTATTTTAAATTTACTCCATTTATTTTATCAATATTGTTTTGAAAAATTAAGATAAATACAATGAAACCAGGTTTGCCATGTTTATTTCTACATTCCTCATTTTTGTCCGAGTACCAGTTGACATTAGTACGACATTTCTCTTGTGTTGGCCATGAGCACCAACTCTGGGTCGGTGTGGACCCAAACATCGTGTATGTAAGGTAAATAATAATGTGTGTGTGTGTGTGTGTGTGTGTGTGTGTGTGTGTGTTCTTCCATTCCATATGGTCTTCACAGCAAATGAGCCAAGGCCAATGAGTTTGAGGTCAAAAACATCATGTGTTCTATTATTTTACTTTTAGTAAACACTGAAAACGGATCCCTCAGACACAAACACCACACAAGGTTAACAGTATTTGCGTTTGGCCACAGGTCATAAGCGCAGAGATGTACAGGTGTAATTTCAAATCTCTCAAGCGTGTGTGAAGTTTAAAGCATTCCTCCATTTGATCCCTTACATCAAAACACGCCAGGCGTTGTGGATTTAAACACCGACGTTTGGTACATGTAGCACAAGCAGAAGATTGCACATTCCCTCCTCCCGAAAGGTGAGATTGCCTGTCATCATGCACGCTGTATGTCTTTCTTCAGAGCAGCTGTCAGGAGCAAATGGATCGCACTTTTTTTTTTTTTTTTCACAAACGTATACAAGCATATCTGTGTGCTGGCAGCACATTTTGGCGGCACATTCAACACAACACAGACACACACAGACTGCAGGAGGGGCTCCAAAGGAGTGTTGATCATGGTGGACGGTGAAGAGCTGCAATGGCTCAACATACAAACTGCTTCTCTCTGCCGCAGTCGAAAACCAATCCTCTTCATGTAAACAAGCGTGTGCTTTTTTTTTTTTTTTTTCCTGAGTCCACTTTAGTCGGAGGTAAACAGGCAGTTGCTGAGAGCCAGGCAGACACGGCCAAATGTGTTGATGCATGATCATTGTGTGGCGCCCCACGCCTGTGTGTGAGTCTTTGCACACATGTTTGTGCATTTGTGGATGTTACCTCACCCTCAGGCCTGATGATTCATTACAGACAAGCTATGGGGTCGGGGGCCCAGGAAGGCTGTTGTCATGGAAGCCAGTGCTGGAAAACAGCAGATCTCCTTTCAGTATCATCTTCAGATTGTTGAGACGTTGACTTGGCTTGGCCTTCTCTGTTTCTCTCTGGGTGTCTTGTGATGATTTTGACTTGACGTGACATTTGCAGTGCCTTCTTTTATTTAAACAAAATGGACTCCCTGATGGACATAACATTGGTCCTCATGTTTATGTAAAATAAAAAAAAAATAAATGCAATAAATGTGTACACACACACACACACACACACACACATACACGCAAACAAACACACGGTCAACATCTTGACATCGGTTTTCATTCAGCTGGGCTGGGCTTGCTCATCTTTTCCGATGGTGAAAGAAAAGGTTGCTTCGGTGAACTAAGTACTCTGTAGAGGAGAATCAGACGTTGTGTCAGGGAGAGAATGTGCAAAGAAACAGACAAATGGAAACCTTTTGAGCTGTCTTCGGAAACTACTTGTATGGATGGAATGTGCCAGCCTCAGTCTCCGGACACACTCAAAGGCATGTGTGGACATGCAGACCATGTTGACTAAGGCCGCTTCTTTCTTCAGTTAAGTCATCATCTTGCAAGAAGTGGCATCATATTAACGACTTTTGTTGTAACCATAGGAAACAGAATGGGATTAACACTTAATTAGCTGTGCAGAGAAACAAAACAGCAGATGGGATGAATGAAATATGAGGTAATGAACTTTCAGGCTTAACGGTCAAGGCTTCAACATGTCTTAATTTTTATTTGTGGATTTTTGCAACTCACCAAAGAGTCTGTTATTGAAACACAGTGGAAATAATGACACTTTGTAGTTGTCAAACTCTGAGTTAGAGAACAATGTAGCGTACATCACTTTGCCTGTTACTGAGTGAATATATGAGCTCATATGTATACAGTATATATGAGCTCATCTGAGCTTGGATCAGTATTATCCTGAGGAGATGGATATTCCCATGTGGCTGCTAACCCATCGCCTTATTTCATATTTCTCTACAGCTCACAAACATAATCCCAGTCATAATCTCCTCTGGTCCCCAGCGTTGTCTATCAACTGCTGTTTATTCCTTTATTATTTTATCAACCGACATCACAACCCTGCCAGTGCCTGTCAGGATTTTTTGAACAGCTCTTAGAAATGAACAATGAAAATAAACTGTAGTTGTGTTTGTGAGGTCTTCTTTTTATATGCAAATTGTTCACGCTGCCTTCATGTGACACATGTGCCCTGTGAGTCTGAGTTGTCCTGTTTGTGAAGTCGTTCAGATGAACACTCCAGGTAGAGTAGTTTGGCATTTACATTTGTATCATGTCCTTCCAGTTTGATGTAATCACTGAGAAAAATACAACAACAACAAAAACACTGTGAGTTATTCAACGTCCTTGACTGTCCTGGAAAAATAGTGAATATTCTTGACTGTTGACAATGAAAACACAAGCCAAATGAAATTAGAACCATCACCAATAGAACATATATTGGTGGTAATTATGAGTTCTAATAAATAGAACTCATAATTACCAAAGAACCATAAATCCAAAATCTCTAATATGGGGTCTAAGATTCTCAGGCGGTGGGTGGGCAGCGGTGGTGAGAAGGTGGCGTCTGTGTGTTTGAGTTTTGTACTTGTTTTAAATGTGGTTAAGGCGTTAAGGCGTAGACAGGCGTGGTTCCCTGAACCTGACCAGACAGATACGCCATGGTAAAAAATGACCTTCAGTTGTTGAAATACACCAAATAAACACCTTGTGTACGTATTTTAAGTCATCTGACCAAAAGTTTGTTTAGAGTTATGTGAGTGAGTGATTGAGTGAGTGAGTGAGTGAGTGAGTGAGTGAGTGAGTGTGTGAGTGAGTGAGTGAGTGAGTGAGTGAGTGAGTGAGTGAGTGTGTGCGCGTGTGTCTCTAACTACTGACATAATTAATTTTCTTATATATTTCTATTATGTAATTTCTTGTTCATTCTTTTGGTGGCTGTAATTGTAATAAATTGTAAATGTCCAATAAAGGTTTGTTTTATCTCCTTTTGTGAAATGTCACAGAGGAGAATGTAAATGGGACAAGGACAGTACAATACTTTTGGGTTAGTTTGACATGGTCAGGTCAAAGTTATATCTCAGGTGTTAATTATGTTTCATTTCATGATTCAGCTCTGTAGAAGACAGAAAGGCCAGTCTAATTTTGTGTGGCTAAAAATGGAAATTCCATCAAAACAGCACATTTTGATTATCATTAGACCGATAAATGAAACTTGTTATAAGAGTGTTACCAGCAGTAATTGAAAAACACGTTACAAAACACCATATAAAAACAATTTAACCCCTTGCAGTGTGAATGACAAATGAATGGCCTATTCAGGGAAATGATTTCTGTCATTTCTGTGAAATGATGGAAGGGAAAGGAAGAAGCTCCTTGCAGCTTGGCACACTGACCTACTGATGTGAACCTATTGCAGGTGAAAGATAGGTACAAACCAGATTACAGCCTCACACAGAGTTGGAGAGAGAGATTAGTGAGCATTTGAAAGAGGAGAAGAAAGAGGGTTTAGCAGGATGTGGGAGAGCAGAGAAGAGTAGAGAGGATTATGGAGCCGGGATCCTAAAAATAATCCTTTCAGTATATGCTGGGCTTTATGCGCTGTGTGGGGGACAGGACGGTTTCAGCTATTAAACTGTCGTTTCAAACTCAACACACACAACACTTTGAAATGTGTGATCACAACACCTCTGATCAAGATGTGAATATGTAACCCTCCGCCTGTACGCCTGCTGTGCACACACATCCCGCAACAGGTGCTTATTCCATCTGCTGTAAGCTGGAAAGCTTGTGAAAAGCTTACAGGCGCTACGTGATTGTGGGCGAAGCTCTAAGCTCCGCCTTTCTTCCATGCTCCATGTTCCAATTTAAGCTTTGCCATGGTTACATAAGATTTAAGGTCAGGGGGTCAGTGACGTTGCAGGCGAACACCAGATGGACGTGTGGCTGCCTCATGGCGACACAGGGACATAACAGAATTTTAAAAAGGCTGCAGATGAAGAGCAGGAAGGAAACATTGAACTGACAAAACCAGCTAAATAGGAGGAAGTGGATGTTTACAGGAACCAACTACATGACAATAAACATACTTACAGTTCTTTTCCCAGCATTGTATTTTCGAGCATTGCCAGAAGGAGCAACACATTTCTGTGTCTGTGCAGTGCATGTTTTTGTTGGGGTTTTTTTGTCCTATAAGCTAAACGGGAGAGGCAGAACCTATAGAAAGGCAAAGATAAAAGCTCCCACAAAGAAACAATAGTGGATGCACAAGACAAGCCTAGGTGGTGTTGAGGGACTTCATGTACAAGTATGAGTTTACTGTTATGGTTCAGAACTGAAAGGTTCACAGCGAGAAAAGACAATGAGAAACAGGGAGAGTCGCCATACATGCTCACTGGAGTCATGAGAGAGGGAGGGTGTGAAAGCTCGGCGTTGCTCCACTAACCTACTTACAATAATCTCTCTCATCTCCTCATTTCATAACTGTGCCCAGGTTACATGACATACTCGTCATCTTACCCACACGTTGTAATCAATCAATATTATTGTTGTTAATGGTTTAATTGTTGTGTCATAGGCTATTGTGAGCTGGAACCCGTGGGTGCATCTTCTATGTACTCACACATACTTTCAATATAAATATTTATATGGTTGATTACTGCTATGATTACAGTAAATAAAATGCTTTTTAATATTATGTAAAAAGGCAATTCAGGAAGGAAGGAAGCTGCTTTTGAGTTCAAATCGCACATTTGATTGAATTCATATTTTTACACTTCTTGGATTTAATATACTGTACAGGTGCTTACAGGTGCTTTTCATGTTTTTAATGTCATCCTTAAAGCACTTTGAATTGTGCCATACAAATAAATTTCTCTTGCCTTCCCATAGCAGTGTCCATACTTAGATGTTATATCAAGAAAAAAACTGCAATAAACTTGCGCAGGCTTTTCTAGTCTCAAGTAAATTTATTACAATTCAATCACTCATTGTGATGTTTGATTACAGACTTTAGAGTGTGATTGGTGGATTTGTCCTATAATTCTAATACAAATAATGACACATATTTCTGTATCATTCTAGAGTCTGTTTACAGTCACATGTGTAATAAGTTAGAAATAAAGTTAGTTATCACACACATCATGAATCAGTATTCATAGTTTTCTTAACATGAGAAATAAAGCTGATTATGTGGTAAAAGTGTGATACATCATTTGCAAATGAGTGTCCAGCCACACGGTTGATGAATAACAGTGGTTTCCGTGGAGACCTCTTCTAGAAGTTCGACACGGAGCCATCAGGAACTTGGCTGATAAAAGTGCGTACACTGCTGCTGACTACTGGGAAGAATCTCTCAGGAAATGAAAGCTCGTCAATGTGGAACAGTTCCCACGCTGCGTGACCGAGCGTCCCTCCGCACTGACACACTGCCACACTTTCTCACGCACGCGTGAACCTCCTCGGAGCGCGCAGAGGGAGGGAGGGAGGAAGGAGGGGGGTTGGGTCGCGCGCACGCACGGCGACTCACGGGGCACGAGGCGGGCGGGCGGCAGGGTGACGATCATGTGTAGTCCACGCGCCCAAAGCAGCAGCCGCCCGCGAGCCGCAGAGCAGGAAGGAGCGAGGAGACGACGAGCCCGGTACCCCCTCGGAGCCGACCGGAAGTAACAGGCACGCACCGCTGCGCCCCCCCCCCACCACCACCACCCCAATCCCACACTCCACTTTACGGGCGACTCGGGCGAAGAAAACGCGAGAAAATCCATATGAGGAGTTGCTGTTTCGGCCATTTCCAGCTGCTCCGCTTTGGAGCGAGTCAACGCGCGTTGTTTTCGTTTTTTCTCGGCGTCATTTCCACCCGGAGTCGTATGACTGGAAGAGTTGGCTGAGACGGCAGCGCCAGCATGAGAGGTGAGTTGGTGGACTCGGGTTCTCCTGTTAACACACGCAGCTTGAAGTCGAGAGTTTGACCGAGCGGTGCAGTCAGTACCGAGACAGTGAATTATCAAATGACAGACACCAATTTGGCGAGTTGTACAACTTTTGTTGTTGTTGTTGTTGTTGTTGTTTTACTGGGACATTAGCGGGGTGAGTATTTCTCTACAGTCTAAACGTGTCGTCGTGTTCTTATCGAGAGAGTTTTAAGCACATTCGTTGTCTGGGAAAGAGAAGTGCGTTGCTGCTCTGCTGGCTGAGTGACTCGTTATGTAAGAGAGAGAGAGAGACGGGG
>CAAKHB010007339.1:126569-159249 GCA_901007665.1 Aeoliscus strigatus
GACAAATTATACATGTGTGGGTATAGTATAGCTCCTCTCTGCTGAGTTCACACGTTCACCTTTTCATCTACAGTTTCATTCCTTTTCCCTCTGTCTATGTTGTATTAGCAGCGAGAGCCAGCAGATGAAACAGGGAAAAAAAAAAAAAAACGGAGGGGGGGGGGGGGGGGGGGGGGAGTCTACCATGTATGCCAGGTTTGGTGGTTTTGTTCTTCTCATCCGCCTGCACAGCTGTTTTCCCTTCCTCTTCATCTTCATCCTCATCCTCCTCACTCACCAGGCTCTGAAATAAATATTTGATATCTTATAATGTACATATAAAAGTATCCAGCTTCACAGTCAATCGTCTCTCAGTATGTAAGGAGCCGGTCAGCAGCTCTGACAGTGTGACAGATGTACTATTAGGTCACTTGTTTGGAGTATTGGTCTATAATTGTCCACTGAATTCCACTTTTGAAATAAATGTGTCACTGTCACTGACGTCTGCTTCATTAAAAACAAATGAAGTGAAAGTGGCCTCTCACCATGTCGGCACTGGGCTGGTACTTATGCAGCCATGTGGTTTTATACTGGACCAGCTTCTGTCCCCTGTAACGCACCGACGCCCAGCCACAACCTGACTTCTTGGCTGGGTTGACCAGACGCTTACAGTGTGTCGCCCAGGCACTGGGAGAGTTGAAGATTTGTCCTGTCTCCACCCACCGGATTTTGCCATCATTCAACAGGTCTCCTACAAAGTTCTTCCCCTGAGGGAGCACGGAGAAAGAAACGGGATGTGGGTTTAGTTCTCTGAAGCCACTGCTCTGCAGAGGAGATGAGAGACGCTTTCAACATAAACGGCATGTGACGTGTAATTACCAAGTAGTGGATTGCTAACACGCCATCCCCCGGCTCCACCAGCCCGTCCTTGAGCAGCACTCGCAGTGTGATACCTCTGCGAGTCAGCAGGGAGCCCCGGCCCGAGCTGGACCTCAGGTCAGCCTCCTCGCCCCCACTCAGCTCCTCCTCATCCTCCTCACCTCCATCCTCCACAACCTGTGGCGAGCTGGGTGGCTCGGAGCCTGCAGACATAAACACTCAGGTGTGAGGTGGATGGACTCCTGTTGTCAATGGGGGAGAAGTCCCACACACCTGTGTAAAACAGGAACGATCAGACAGATGAGGGACAGTAACAGCTAATAGAGACTGTTCTAGTGGGAGACAGCAACATGCAAATATGAAAGTCTACTTTGTTGTGAAAAGAGGAAGCAAAGGGAGCCAAATTCCCACCAGATCATTCAGAATGGTCATGATATTAATTACTTCTTAGCTTTGCTGATGGTCTTTGTTTCCACCTCCCATTAGGACATGGCTCCCTCCGCATGAAGAGGCCTGCCCCCCCCCCCTCTCTCTGTCTCTTAATATCACTCAGTATTACAA
Source organism: Aeoliscus strigatus (assembly GCA_901007665.1). Taxonomy (NCBI): domain Eukaryota; kingdom Metazoa; phylum Chordata; class Actinopteri; order Syngnathiformes; family Centriscidae; genus Aeoliscus; species Aeoliscus strigatus. The sequence continues at coordinate 127,989 of CAAKHB010007339.1, forward strand.
TTAAACCCGGCTTTCACGCTTCTCACCCATATCCGTGAAAGTCGCTGAATCCGTTCCGGGCTGCGGAGGCGGCGCTGGGCTGAGGTCCGGACAGATCTCACACAGACATTTTCGCCACACTGGCTCCGGCTATTATTCAAAAAACATAAAATGAAGGCGTCTGCGGCTCCGCAGAGGAGTTTCCTTGTTGTGTTGCTTTAATGTCAGTTCCCCTCCCCTTCCTCTCCCTCCGCTCTCCGTCCTTGTCACTCTCCTCCTGTGTTCCTCTGTCTTTACGCTGCCATGCCGTTTTATCGGTGGTTTTCTTGCGCCCGCTGGCCCTTAAACACCACAAATCGGCCGACAAACATCCAGCCGTAGAGTCGGGACGCGAACAATGCTCCGACGGATGTGAAAAGAAGGAAGCGATAAATAAATTCGGGATAATTGAAGTAGCGCTTCGTTAAGGCTGATTAAAAGTGAAGACAATGTGAGAAAGAAACACCACAGAGCAACTACATCCCGACATTTGTCGGCTGTTCAAAGTGCCCCACTTGATAATGGAACGCCGGTTTCCTTCAACGGACACCCCGGGATGTCCCCCCTTTATCTCCGAAAGAACAAACACGTTCACCGAGCAGCTGCCTGCGGAGGGCAGCAAACCTCCAGCAGCCGAACCCAGCTGGTCGGTTTATCGCCACCTGCTGGTCGTACTGGCCTTAGTTCAAACAGCCACAGTGTCCGAGAACAGGAAGTATCTGAGACACACTGTATGTTTGTGTGTGTGTGTGTAAAAAGTCACAAAATAATATATCTATGGCCAAGTCAAATTTCATATTATTATGACTATTCATTTATAATTCAAGCTTCACATACTCACTTATTAGTGGAACACATATTACACCATTTATTTTCATTTCAATTAGTACAGTTCAATAACTACACATATACAACTGTCACTTCTTTACAAAACTGACGACTGCGCTCGTTTCAATTTGACAGGATATGACGTAAGAAGACGTCCTGTTTCCTTACAGCGGATTGGACCAGCGCTCACTGGGCGGGGCTAAACATGGCGCGAGTCAAAATGAATCCGTGAGAGACTCAGAGACGTGAAAACATAACATGAGGCGCTTACGTCCATCTCTGGCTGCAGCTGAAGGCGCCGGTCTGGAACTACAAGAAAAGATGCAACCAAAGCGGAAGAGACCAAAGAAAACCGTAAAAGACGGTAATGAAACAGCGGTCATTTCATCATTAATGCAGTGGCGAACTCATGGAGGTTGGCTCGACACTTTTTAGCAACCTGCAAAAACTTTACGACGCCACACAAAAAAACTTGACTTTACAATGGAAATAGAGGCATTGACTCAACTACTACACACATGTGCAGTACAGGATATTGTCAGAAGTCTCTGACCCTATGGTGTTATGTTTACACAAATAGTATTCTGCAGAAATCCAGCGTGTTTTGATAGGACGGGATAACTGTTGTCGGTCCCTCAGAGGAAACCCGGAATGCTGCCTCACCGTCCACATACCACTCGTTCGTTGACCCGGCTGACGTCAGCACGCTGCGGGTTCGTCTCCTCAGCTGGTATGACAGAGAGAAGAGACAGCTGCCATGGAGGACTCTGGTAAAAACGACAGCTTTTTACACTAGTTTGTTTGTTTGTGAAAGGCAAACAGGCCAGAACCACAGTATCCCAACTCAATCATTGTACACACGTAGATTTCAGGCAACAAATAGATATTACCTACAGTACGATGGCATTTGATGCTCCAATCTCTGTGGTGTCTTTCCAAGTACAGAAAAAAGCTTTTAAACTGAGGCTTTTTCAGAAAATCTCCTCTCACGCACACAACCATTTTATTTACAAATGAACATTGTGGCATTCCTTGAATACACATGCTTCAGTAATACTATGGGTTGCTAAATTGAATTAGGAAAGCAATAAGATTATAATTCTTGGTTTTTGTATAATTGTACATACTAATAAACCATTCTACTTCTTCTTTATCTCTCTCTCTGTCTTTAACAGGCTACAACAGAGACAGATCTCAACAACAAGACATACGCAGGTAGTTAAATGTTATAACACAGCCTTTATGTATTAAAATTAAAATCAAAGGAAACAAAACATTATGTATGTATGAGAAAACGTTTTTCTCTTTTAGTGTGGGTTTCCGAAATAATGCTGCAACAGACCCAGGTCGCCACAGTAATAGCTTACTACAACAAATGGATGAAGGTACTTTGAAATATTTTCATTGTAATAAATCGAATAAAGCTCCATTTCAATCTCTCGGGCTGTGTTTCAGAGGTGGCCCACAGTGATGGACCTTGCAGCTGCGACATTAGAGGTGAATACCTAAGACAGCAACTGACACTGATTGTGATTTGAAACTGATTTCATAGTGTTTTGATTAGGAGGTGAACCAGATGTGGGCGGGCCTCGGCTACTATTCGCGGGGAAGGAGACTGCACGAAGGCGCTCAGAAGGTAACGCTGGTCCTGTGGTAAAGTCGTTATCTGGCTGGCATGTGTCTTTTACAACGACATTGATGTGCCTCATCTCTGTACATGACTTTACTTTGTGTCGGTTATGCGTTGTACGGATGAAGGTGGTGTCAGATCTTCAGGGACAGATGCCGCGCACGGTCGACAGCCTGCTCAGACAGCTACCTGGAGTCGGACGCTACACTGCCTCAGCCATAGGCTCCATCGCACTTGGTCAAGTCAGCCGACACACACAAACACAGCAGCAGTGTTTCCGTATTAATCAGTGCTGACTGAAATCATCCATGTTGCCTAGGTTACTGGAGCGGTGGATGGCAATGTGATCCGGGTGCTGTGTCGCCTGAGAGCTATTGGGGCTGACAGCACAAGTCCTGCAGTAACAGAGGCTCTTTGGTTAGTTTCCAGTACAAACCAAGGTTGCTAAATCTCCTGAATTTTGATTGAATGACTTCTCTTATGACAATACCTAATCAGTTTTACATTCACACCTGTTTTTAATGCATTTCTAATGAACCATGTCCTTGTCTGTGGTCTTTTTTTTCCACAACTGAAATGACATTTTTCGTGTTATAGAAAACAAACCTTTCACACCGACTCGTTTGGGGGATAAACGTTGGTTTTTCTGTCATTCAGGCATCTGGCTAATACACTGGTGGACCCTGAGCGACCAGGGGACTTTAACCAGGCCATGATGGAGCTGGGGGCTCGAGTGTGCACCCCCAAAGGACCACTGTGCAGCCAATGTCCAGTACAGTCTCACTGCCACTCTTATCGCAAGGTGCAGAACTATCACTCAGCTAGAAAGTAAACTTTTATGTCGCAGGAAGGGACGAGCTAATCATTATTTTTTCCTATGTGTGTGTAGGTTCATGTCACACAAGAGATGAACTCCAAGAAGCTCTTGGGGAAGCGTGACATGGAGCCCTCAACTCCTGATATAGAAGACTGTCGTAAGAAACCTTCCTCCATTTCTCTCCACCAGCCTTTGTTCAGTCAAGATGTTACAACTCTTTTGCCTCTCTCTCTCTCAGTGATGAGTGGAGTGTGTCCGCTGTGTTCATCTGAGCCCTGGGATGATGAGTTAGGAGTTCAGAACTTCCCCAGAAAGCCAGCGAAGAAGGCGCCCAGGGTGGAGCGAACTCTGACCTTTGTGGTGATCCGACCTGGACAGCAGGAGGGAGAGGAGTACCTGCTCACACAGAGACCAAAGAAAGGTCAGCTCCTCGTTAACACTTGGAACTGAGTAGTTAGAGCGTGTGTTCATTTTGACAGCAGATTCTGATTAGTCTTAGAACACACCATTCAGTTTTTTTATCTGGATCTCTTATCTAACACTTTGGTCTTGTTTCAGTTTTTTGATTAGAGTGTCAGTTATATTTCGTCAGTCTTTGTCTTCGTGGCGGGCGAATCATTTTTTTTGTCTTCTTCAACGAAATTAACACCTTTTAAAAGTTCCACTAATTATGTTGACATATTTAAACGCTGCATAATATGAATCTAGAGAATTATTTATGAAGAACATTTTGCATTTATGCACTCCAGCTGCTTTAAGCAGGATTCTCAGTTTACATTTCACCAGGCACCCTCATAAAATGAGTACAAATATACATTTTGGACAGGTCTGCTGGCTGGCTTGTGGGAGTTTCCCAGTCTCCTGCTGGAGGACGAGCAGTCTGAGAGCACACAGAAGGGGGCGCTGTGTGCTGAGATTAACAGGATACTGGGAGTCCATTCAAACGACAGCCTCCTCCAGTATGTAGGAGAGGCAAGTATTAGTACCATCCAACTCCTTGTCTTGGAAAGTGCAGCATCCCTGTGATGGATTCTGTGTGACTGGTTTCAGGTGGTTCACATCTTCTCCCACATCCACCAGACTTATGTGGTTTACAGTTTGCGTTTAAAGGACGGTGACACAGTCCAAACACAGTCTGAAAATGTACAGTGGCTCACTGGATCTGCTCTGCAGGAAGCTGCTGTGTCTACAGGGGTGAAGAAGGTTTGTATTTGGTCTGTAGTGTGTTTGTGTATGAGGGGAAAGTCTGAGGTGTGGGATCAACATGTCATCCATCCTGCAGATTGTGAAGCTTTGTAATTGCTCAGACAGGCAAAGAGAAGCAGCCTCTAAAGTAAGTACCTCCCTGTAGTTCTGTACGGGAAGACAATACGTCTGACATCTGCTGTCCGGTTTAGGGTGGAAAGACAAAGACTGACAGGAGACCACCGACGTCAAACAAAGCCAAGACGGGTGCAGCTAACAGCGGTGGCAGACAACTCTCCCTCAGCTCCTTCTTCAAGACAGTGAAGGAGGAGGGTTGATGATGTGTCATCGTTGAAGCATCATCTGTTTCTAACTATTTGAACTGTGAACCTCTGTGACACAGTACTTCGGTGCATTATCACATTTTTAAAATACCTTAGTTTAGATCATGTTTTTATCATTGATGTGGGACATTTTCACATCTACAGTATTTTAACATGTTTTTACTCTTTGTAACAAATGTTTAAAAAGTCTTAAGAGTGTTATTAATGACTGCATTATTTTGTCTGTCCTCATCAAATGTGATGTGTGTTTATTTTCAGTCTTTCAACTTTCATCTCACGTTTCCTGCGGTGGAACAAAGGTATTTTTGATTAAAAAAACGATGAACAAACCGGAACATTTCCTTGTACAGGATGTGTTGTAGCCGGATACGGTGTTTCAACATTTTCAATATTGGGAGTTTTCCTTTGACATGTTCAGGATTATTTCCCCTCTTGCTGTGATGCTCAGGAAATAAAAGCATTTAGCATTTATCTCTGATTGGACATTGATGAATCACAAATGCAGTTCTTCTTCTCATGATGACACGAGTAGAGAAATGTTCTTTATTATGAACAGCTTAACACTCAGTTAGTAATGTTGCCACGTGCATGATAATGATTGTATTCGTGCGAGCCAAGCACCCCCCCCCAAAAAAAAAACATGTCTGGTTGGACCAGAAGCAGTTGCTGCTTCCTACGTCACCAGTCACGTGTCTTTTAGCGCATCAAAGCAAACTTTTAAGTACTGGTTCAAAGGAAATACTGCTCCGACGTAGAAGACAAGTTGTACCGGAGCATCTGTGTCAGACGGCCATCACCGGTCCCCACATACGTCATCGACACGAGGCTCGATCACTAAAACCTTGCTGAATCACCCGACATACGCGGGAGGACACAGCACGGTTGTTATTTCGGTTCAGACGGGCGTACGACAGTTTCCCTCAAAATACGATAGTTTGGAGTCTCTGGTACGATAATCCTGCATTTCCCACGTGACAACACTGAGCGACGGCAGCCGCCTGAACCGACTGTCACTGCGCATGCGCCAAAGAGGGAGCAGTCTCTAGTACATTTCATTCCTTTCGTGTCATTTGAAAAGATGCTACGAGCTAGGAACTGGTGTTCCTTGGCAGTAAACACACACACACACACACACACACACCTTCCACATGGATAGTAGCGCAACGCATTTCCTGTCTCAAGTGGGCGTGGTCACCCCTTATTTGAAAATGTAAACAGTAAGTCGACAAGTGAAGGTCTTACTTCCGTTTACGCTGCTCTTTTAGACTCCAAATATTATGGAGGGTCTGTAGTGTGTAATAAGGAGTCCAGTATGTATCAAGAGAAAGAATCTGACCGCTTACGTCCTTGTCTCTAAAGGGGCGGGGCCGTGTGTGGCCCACGTGACAGGGGTGTGTCATTTTGTTCCGTTGCGGTAGTGGGTGCTGGAAGTTGAACTTTGAATCCCGTTGAATAAAAAATCTGGGTCTGGTAGTTTATTTTGCAGGTTGATATGAACTACCAAGAACTTCTAGCCGTGACACATAAGATGACCTCTGCCTGGCACACCGTCTTGTCTCTGCACCAGAGGATAGTGGACAATGGAGGTAGGACTCTCTTCTCACTCTCATGTCCACTTCGGTTTCTCCTTCTCGTACAGGTGCATCCTTGCTCATGCTCGTTTATCTCTTCTACCACCGTTGATCACTGAGAGTTACCCAACTGCATTTTTTTCATTTTTGCTGTGTGTGTGTTGGGGATGGGGGGGTTGGAGCTGTATTCTCCTGACAATGACAGCTTTGTGCTTCAGAATAACACGATTTACCACTTTTCACATTTCATTCTAACTTCCATAAATCTGTGTCATATTTTTGATTACAGTCTGTGAGACACACACACACACACACACACACACACACACACACACACACACACACACACACACACAAGTCAAGTCAGATTTTATTTGAAAAGCACCAATTCACAACGACTATCTCATGATGCTCATTAAACCGTCTATTCTCACAGAAACGCAACATTCACATGAGCAGCTCTTAAAGTACATACGGTGAAAACCTAGAGTTCAGATGAGGAGGCACATCCACCGTCCACAGCTGAACTGGAACTAGTGTGATATTTACTGTGTCTGTTCCAGACAAGAGAACTGACCCGTGGCCACTGGTGTACTCCCCCGTCCCGGTTGCACTCATCTTCCTGGTTTACCTCAGTGTGGTCTGGGCTGGTCCTCGTCTGATGAAACACAGAAAGCCTTTTGACCTTAAAGTTGTACTTATCGTTTACAACTTCGCTATGGTCGGCTTCTCTGCCTATATGTTCCATGAGGTGTGTTTGTGTGTGTTATTGTGTGCTGACTCCTTGTCCTGTGCATTGTGTACTTTGTCTTCGTAGTAATTGTTTTATTGGGTGTGATGATGCTGGACCACTGCATCAAATAATTGTTTCAATGTTTACCAGTTCTTGGTGACTTCCTGGCTCTCAAACTACAGCTACCTCTGTCAGCCGGTAGACTACAGCACCAGCCCGCTGGCAATGAGGGTGAGCACCTTGAAGATGTTTTGACATCTACCCTCTGTTTATTTGAACAGTGAAATTACCACTCCTCCATTGTCTCCCTCCCTGCAGATGGCCACGGTCTGCTGGTGGTTTTTCTTCTCCAAGGTCATAGAGCTCAGTGACACGGTACATTCTATACACAGAATAACTTTACCAGTGAAAGACGAGCCGAGAAGATGTCCAGTCGAACCAGTAACTGTTTCGCCTGTTTTCTCTTTTCATGTACAGATCTTCTTCATCCTGAGGAAGAAGAACAACCAGCTGACTTTCCTTCATGTCTACCACCATGGCTCCATGATCTTCAACTGGTGGGCGGGAGTGAAGTATGTGGCCGGTGGACAGTGTAAGTGCCTTTGTAAGACAGATTGTTAGTACTGTGATCTTGCTAGTAGATGGGGTGAAAACCAGTTATTGTGGCTTGTAACCCTCCACCGTATGTTTGTTTGTGTGTGGCAGCCTTATATATTTTTTATATGTACATTTTGACCTCAGTTCCACAGAGGTCAGTGCAGATGGGTTTAATGTAGCCCACGTTGAGCCTTTTCATCCAGGTTTCGCCACACATGTACGTTTATTGTCGAGAAAAGTCACTGAATAGTTTTACAATTATTCCACATTTTCTGCATGAGTAAGAGGGTTGAATGGGAGTATATTTACTTTGTTTACTCATGTGTACAGCCTTCTTCATCGGCCTGGTCAACACCTTCATTCACGTTGTGATGTATTCTTACTATGGCCTGGCGGCCATCGGCCCTCACATGCAGAGGTACCTGTGGTGGAAGCGATACCTCACCTGTTTGCAGCTGGTGAGTGTCGCCCTGAGCTCTGGCAAGAACATACCTTATATTTGAGAAGGAAACTGATGTGTGTTCGCTGCTGTTCTAGGTGCAGTTCCTGTTGTTTCTCCTTCACACCAGCTACAACCTCTTCACAGACTGCGACTTCCCTGACTCCATGAATGCTGTGGTGTTTGGCTACTGCGTCACGCTCATCATCCTCTTTAGTAACTTTTATTATCAGAGCTACCTCAACAAAAAGAAAAATAAGTAAGATGCACGGACCTCACTGAAGGTGCACAATTGGAATGTTGTGTATCTGCAGTACTCACCTGTGTCCACTAGAGGGAACAATATGACCGCAATGTTAAGGTTTTCTATGGCAGCATCATCCACAGTCATTTTACAGAAATGCACAACTAATGTGAAGAACTGCTGTTCTTCTTCTCTCTCTTTTTTTTTTAAAGGTGAAAAATACAAACTAAGAAAAAAGACATTGACTGGTCATTCAGTTTATTTATTTCTTGATTTGAGAAAAGACAAACATTCATGTGTGTTTTGTAAACAAACTGTACATTTTATACATATTATAATAAAGGTTGGTTTCACTGCATATTGCAGAAGGGGTGAGCCCCCCCCCACACACACACACACCCCACGCCAGAGATAAACCCACAAAAATACTGAACAAAATACAGAAAAGCAAAACTTTTTTCCACTGCTTAAACAACACAGCAAAATGTTATATTCTTCTCTACACTTCAGTTTAAATTAGATCAAAGATGTAGATTGGAGGGGGAAAACCACAAGGAGGGACACAAGGCCATTTGGTCCATTCAGATATGTTTAAAGCCGAAAATCTGGTTCTGCTGTAAGTGTGCAGCACCAGTATAAAAAAATCCGTACTTTGATTTGTACTGTGTTTCTCAGAGACGGAAAGATGGTGAATGAGGATGGGAATGATTATTCTTATCTCCACTAAAAACAAGGTTGGACAAAAACAGACCAAACATATGTTCAAACTCATTTTTTTCTGACTCACGTTCCCTCATTAAAATGGTCTTTTCATTGAAATATTCACGTGTTTTTTTATGTCAGTACCAATGTACAGGTTGTAAAGAAAATGTGAAGATTGACTAAATAGGAAAGCAAGAAGTGCTGCGTCCAGTTATTTTTATTAGATTTTCCACTTTATACATGAAATGTTTTAATTAGGTAATTAAGAAAAAAATACATAATTAGTTAATTACATGGCTTTGTGATCATAGGGATGTCAAGTCAAACACAAATGAAACTGTAAGATGATTGCACTGTTGAATGAATTTGATTTAGAATGTGCACTGTCTGATATGGGACAAAGGAAAAGGGATGAAGAGAAGAAGTGATCCAAGTGTGTGAAGGTGCATCTGGAAAGTTTTAGACAGCGGAGAAGTAAAGTAGGTGTGGTGAAGCGTGCTCTGCTCCAGTGTTGCTCTATGTCTCTGTGTAAATGGACGAGATGTGGCTCAGGCTGCGTTCAAAGCTGCCCACCTGGAAGAAAACGCTGTCCTCTGGGCCCGAGGAGAACTGACACCCTGCAGCGCCTTGCAGCTCTTGAGTCAAGCTGAAGCCTGAAAAAGACACAATGAAGTGGAATTTGAATGATTCACTGGAATCCGTCAGTCAGCCTCTTGGATGCTACAAATGCGGAGCATCACCTGCAGAGCTCGTGTTGCTAGTGGACATGTGGAAACCATTGTGCTGATGGGAAGTGTAGGTGTGAGAATCTCCGGGGACGTGGACACCACCGACGGTCTGCTCCGTCCTATAGGAGTCCGCAAAATGGAAGCAGCTCTGAAAGCTGCCTTGGTATTCTAAGAAATGTGGGGCAGGGAGCAGAGAGAAAGACGTAAAACACTATGTCGATACCAAACGTACTCTTCTGCCACTAGTATCCACGGGGGATAGTCTCCAAAGTCAGTGAGTGTCCATCCGGATAAAACCTGTGTGGATCTAACATTATGACAGTGCTATATTTACTCGTCCACACTCTGCCAGCCCCATAATATTCAAGATTTGTCCCCATTGTCTCAGTTTGTTCTCAGAATCAACCACAGGAGTCACAATAACGGCCTCTCCTGGAGCACATTTACGCAACTCCCTGACCACAGCATGGTTACAGAGACGTCCGTGTGTAGATCTTCACAGGGAAAACAGTGTTTAAAGCATTAGAGAAAAGCTCAGGACTGACAGCTGAGCCTGCCATGTTCAGGCGCTGAGAGACGGCTGAATACATGAGCCAGCATTTTGTTGGCTAATTCAGCACAGGGAAAAGGCTTCCGGCATGTGGTTTTCCCCACTCGGTCTCAATGACTCCAGTCTCTCTCTCTCACAAAGCTCAGTCCTCTGACAAGACAACTTCCTATCGTTGAGTCCTTTAATGTGGGTCTGTTGGCACAGCACACGCGACGTGGGGTGTTCAGGAGGGAGCAAACAAGTACAATTGTGTGAGTGACGTATCACATGGAGAAGATGAGCCACGTCGGACCAATCACCTGTTGCACAATATGAAATTGACTTTGCAATGAAAAGTTTGCAGTTTCCCAAATTATTGAGCTGGATATGCGTGGGTCCATCTTACCGTCAGTGGCTGACTGATGGTGGTGATAGTGAGAGTAGGGCTTGTGGTGATGGTGGACATGCTGTTTCTCCAGCAGAGGAGGAGGCGGCGTCCCCGTTCCCTTCATCCCAGGAGAGAGGAGTGGAGCTGACAGACTGGGGGATACGCAGAAAAGGGTGAAACATTCAGTTGAGGCTCTCAATCAATCATCGGTTCCTTCAGGAGACATAGCTGCTCAATAAAATGCTTCATGCATTATGACATCCCGAGACATGCCGGCCTGCTAACCGCATGATCCCACAGACCCAGCGGAGCAGTTAGAGAGCCTGAACGTACAGAAGAAGAAACAGTCCAGGCGTGTGGAAACTTGGGCTCCCCACATGTAATCGTCCTTCTACCACATATTATGTTGTTAAGTCAACAAACACTGTGCATTCAAGTGAAACGCACACACACACCATTACAGGAACCCCATGTTTTGTGGCCTGCACAGAGAAAAAAAGAAAAGCACAATTCTATTTGACTTTTGAGAGAACAACTATTAAAATGACACGGTTGCAACTCTGAGGTCTGTGTTTCTTATCCATTTTAATGAAGATTTGTCTGTGTTATTGTGCTGCTGGAGCACATTTATCATGTGATACAGATGATGCACACATCACATTTCATCATTTAGGAACATAATCTCCAACTCCTCCTGGTTGTGTTCAGCTCAGGAGATCAAACCAAACGAAGCAAATGGCGAAATAATACGTTCGGAGCAGCTGAACGTCATTTCTAGCAGAAAAACCTGCAGGAGGAAATAAACACTTTGCTGCATGTTCCATTGAGTTTGTGCAGAAACTTTCAAGTGACATGTGAGATGGATTTTGCATCTCATGGTTGGAAAAGTATGCCGGCGTCATAAACATGACATTAACTTTATAACCGCTGTGGCGTTCTAACCACAAGTAGGAGTATGCAGGAGTATGAAGCACTGGGAAAATTCCGTCATGTATTTTTAAGAGGCATCCTCAAATTAAATTGAATATAAAAGTTGCATCAATATTCTTTGGACATGGAAAAGCCTGCTGAGACAAAATCTGTCTGGATGGCACTTTTACCTTTAGCACAAATTTAAGTTTCCATTTCAAATCCAAGAAACAGCGTTCTTAATGCTTCTTAATGATTCAAATATTAGCATTTTCAATATAAAATACTTAAATGGCATTTAAGGTTCATTATGCTGGTTGCAGGATGTTGAGGCCATCAGATATCGTTTCCTGATTGCAATCTTTATGCTCATATATATATGTATATATGCACTATACACTGTATGTATTTCACAAGGTCTTAAATGTACAATCTTCAGCAGCACAACATTGTACAGTCACATAAAAAGTAAAGTCAGTATTAAATGTATCAAGTTACTGAGAGGCCCCGAGCACCATGACATTTATTCGCACACTTAAATAAATGTTGTATGTGAAAGTCGAGAAGGACCTCAGAAGGAACAGTTTTAATGACTAGAACATTTTCACTGAAATCAGCTGCATGGACCAGTAACCTGGTCCGAATCCAGACTGATAGCCGGCAGACGTGCCTATAAAACTCTGAGCTGGCCAGTCATATCCCCAAATATTCAACAGCTACTTAGTACCCTTTCATGAGCGTGTATCAGGACTGCCAGCACATAAACTGCTGCTGTGTGACTGTGCTGCTGGAGCACACGGTTTGCACTAAGCGCGATATGAATGTGATGACAGAGTGCCGCTGGAGGCGGCTGAGTCCTTAGATGGCTGCTTGTTGCTGGCCTGGCTGGGTCTCACTATATGACCTCCAGCAGCATGAAGGAGGGACGCGGCACTCGGTAGCGGGCGGCAGCTTTGTGCGGAGTGTTTGTATGGTGACAGGAGATGATTAACAACTTTTAATCAAAGTGCCAAAACTTTTCCGTTCATAGAGGCATGAGAATGTGCTTTGAGAAGCTCTTTCAGGCCTCTATAGAAGACATATGTACAGAATATCTGTTTGCATGATTCATACATTTATAAGGAAATCTCATGAAATTCTGACAATAACGGAAAGTCCTTCTTTCTAAATAATTTCAAGCCATAGGTACTTTATTTAATCATCTACTTTTGATTTTAAGGTCACACTTGATTCATTTCCTACATGTATTAACATGAAGAGCCTGCATTTATTGATATGATTTATAATGTAACACTGAAAGTTCTCTGATCAATACTTTTGATGCCAATGCATTTCTTTTTTTATTAAGTTGAATTTTAAACACTTTTCAAACCCAGAACCTTTGAAACCAAGAGAAGTTTCAGACTTTTACCAGTACTTAAATTTTAGCCTTTGAAAGCAACGACAGGTTAAAGATTTGTTTGACACTGGAGGTTTTTGCTCTTGAGTGCTTTCCACTTGTCAAAACGTTCACCTGGGTATCCATTTCCAATGCACACCGAGTGTGGACTGCACTTGACCTTCATGTCCATCTCTACAAATTTGAGGAAGCTTGTGTGGCACTTTGTGTTAGTGCAGGTCCAAAGAAGCTCGCTGTTAGTGAGCGTGGCTAATCCATGGGTTGGCACAGGTCCGGTGCGCAGGCCATATGTTCCTGCAGAGAGCACCACTCCCCAGGGAGTCGCTGTCAGCACTAACTCAGGAAACAGTTATACTGTTCATATTTTTACAAGCTGCCTCTATGTGCAGCTAAAGTGAATCATAAGCTAATCACTGCCAGCTGCCCCCCCCCCCCCCCCCCCGGCCCTGATCTTGCTGGCCCTTCGGTGGCCAACTACCCGGGCTCCACGAATGAGGGGAATCTTTCATATTCCACATTAATCTCGACCTCGATTCATCTTCACTGACCATCGTACACTAGTGAGCTTTTTTTCCAGGCAGCCCACCCACCTGTGTCCCTCTGCAACAAGAGACTTACTTGACTGTCGACCCGTCGAGTCCTGACAGTTCAGCTGGAGGGGATTTTAATAGAAGCTATCGGATTGATGGATTCAGCTTTGTAAAAAACAAGAACAAAAAAACCAACAAAACAACAAAAACATCGGTGGACTCTTGTGTGCAGTCTACTGGACTGCTGTAACTTGTTGCATGAGGAAGGTTCTGTGGATGTTGAGGATGTGCAAAGTACTTAGTTCACTTATGTTAGTTGTTGTTGTTTCCAGTGTGATGGGCATAATGACTTTTAGGAATCAGGGCGGGTTGTTGTTGGTTTGAAAAAATCCAGAAGAAGAAGAAGAAGATCAAACCCATTCCATCCAGAGCTGTCTGATGTTAACCACTCTGGAGAAAACTACTTTTATCCACATGTGTGAGCATCAGTGTCATCGACTTCCATTCAGATGAACGACGTATTAAAGAGCCTGTGCTGGCTTGTCTCTTTCTGCTGAGGCATGAGGGGGAAAGAACCCTGAAGATTCATGAGCAGTCCTGCTCCGCTCCTCGTTCATCTTGCTTTCACCTGCTGCTCACTGTCCCAGAAGGGAGGAGGGATCAGACCCCGTCCACCACATATGCAGCGTTCTCCCAAAGACACCCTCTGCCTCCTCTCTCATCTCACCCCTTTGTAGCGGACCACTAAGCCCCTCTGATGGATGACGGGGGCTTCTTCTTTGGCGGATCGGATCGGTGGGAACACTTCTGGTTCTGGTTATCAGGCTGAGGCTCTGCATGATAGACGGAACGCAGCATCCTGACAAAAGCTGAGCTACAGATGCGAACCCTGCAGGCACCCAAGTGAAAAGCAGTAGTGATATCTCCCCTTAACGACCATTTGTCTCGACCGGATTTGAAGTTCAAACGTAACTATCGTGTAAATCAACACCACAAAATGAGTGAGTGACCAGAGGCTGCCTACGGTCAACTGCCCCAAAAATGTTTCTATTTTAGTTATGAGATTGACACTTGTTTTCTGGATCAGCGGAGACTGATAATGGCTGGAGGACAGACGGAGTGGAGTGTAGAGTTACGGGACGTGAACGTCGCCCTTCAGAGCAGGAACTCTTAATGTAGCTCTGTGGCTCCACGCTGGCACTCTAATTCAATTATCCTGTGTCAATCACTGCCGAGGTATCAAACCACCCCAGACTAATATTTGCAGAGGGGCTCTAATATCAATACACAGGTTAAAGCCCGGCAGACCCTCCCCTCTGCAATTATATGACCACATTTAGCCGACGAAGTAAATGACAACATTTACCACCCAACTCTCACACATGCGCACGTTGCATGCCTATCGTCAAATGTATTTTATCTGGCATATCAAGATATTAGCTTCAGAAAAATGACACAAAGTAAAAGGACTCTAAATGGACCTTTTGAGCCAGTGTAAACACATTTAGCTATGAGGTCAGAGGCTGCCACACTAGAGGAAGGTTAGTTTGATAATTTTGTCAAAATGTTTAATGTCCCACTAAACCGTTTGGGAAAAACAAGTGCGGCACTGATATTGACTTTGGCAGAAGACTGTGTGCTCAAGGCTTTAAACATGTAAATCAAATGCTCCATCTTCAGGCAAACGTAAGTAGACGTTTCATGCCTTGGCCGGTTGTAGGTCCTGCCACAACTCGCTTTTTTACTCCTCACTCCAGCCTCTGTCCGTACTCTGTGATGAACCGACAGAGCACCAAAGAATGTGTGCATGTGTGTGGGGTCTGCACTTTACTTGTGGGGTCTGAGAACCACGTGGGTACGATGATGGGCCTCACAGGTCTAAATGGAAACGACTTCCTTCTAGGACCTGGGATTCAGTTGAGATGCGGGGAAGCACTGAGTGTCAGCAGTACATTAGGACACTGATGGACGAGTATTTGTCAGGACAACATCACTTTTGAATCATCATATAGGATGTTTTGCTCAATTATCAATTGAGGAACCTCAAAAGGCAGAAACCTCAGACGGCAGGAGGTATGACTAGAAGGTTGTACTTCATAAGAAAGAAAGTGGATTTCTTTACTGAAAAGAGTTTTCTCTGTCGATTAAATGCAATCATATTCACACATTGATGATGAAGCAGCATCAGGAGCACTTTGGGGATCTTTGGGGTCTTGCTCAAGCACACTTGGAGTCTGGAGGAGCCAGGATTCAAACCTTTCTGGATTATTAATGAGATGCCTCAACACGGGAGAAGAGTAGGTTTAATGTGGAGATTAGGTTCAGGTCAGCTGAAATGTTGAGGAGAGCATTATATTAAAGAAAGAAAATCCACTGTGCAGATGCAGTGTGTGTGTGTGTGTGTGTGTGTGAGAGAGAGAGAGAGAGAGAGAGAGAGAGAGAGAGAGATTTTGGGTAAAACATCTTGACTTGATGAAATCTTTAAATTTGGAAATTGCTGTAATTTCTATGCAGTGTTGTCATCACGTCAGAGAAACGTACATATTGGAACACAAAGATGTACATGAACAAAAGAGATTACTTACTCGGCGTAATGGGTGCTTAGGTTTCATGTGTACACGAGACAAAGTGTGATTCTCTCCGGTCACCACGTACACGTACACAAATACACAGTCACTTGGAGGCGTGCAGCGAACTACGTTTATGCTCAGATGGTCCTCATCAAGCACCCATAGGACCAGACCCAGGTCTCACATCCAATATGTCACTCTGCCTGGGTCGCCAGCGTTTCAACATCCCCTGCCCAGGTCCTTTTCACTTTCCATCCCTCTCCGCACACGGGTAATTGTGCATGCCGCCGTGAAAGAGGCACACAAACCACAAGGTAATTTCGACAGTGATCTCCTCCTGCTTTCAAGCCTAGAAACAACACATCACCATCCAGATGCTTCCAAGCCGAGCTCGCGCTTGGACGTTTACATCCAGACAGTTTCACCGTGCCGATCCGCTGCACTGTTTGTGCTGGAAGTCGACAGGTCTGCTGTGCCTCACGCCCCAATCACACGCAATCATGTGTGTTTCCTGGTTTATTACATGTAAACTCCTCTCACTCACTCACGCACACGCGCTCACACCACCTAGTATATGCCAGCGTTGTATATACTCTCATTATAGTGTGTATAAATATACACACACACAGAGCAGACCAGAGTTAAAAGAAAGTGTGTTTACGTAACACTATCACTTTTGTAACTCAGGGTTTATGATGTTTGATTCCCTCCACTCTTTCTCAATGTTATTAAACCATAAAAGACTGTTTTCCTTGTCTACCTCCCTAGTTTTCAACACATTGTTTCATACAGTGCACACTGTGCCTCCTGGCGACACTCTGGGTCTGTAACTTTGCTCTGCTGGCCCTCCGGGGAAATCATTGACACTAATAGGAAACATGCTGAGCCTCTCTCTCTCTTTCTCTCTTTCTCACTCACTGGCAAAGAGTGCAAAGAGTCTCTGCCAAAGTGTCCTTGAGCAAACACAACATAGCTGATCCTGTACAGGCTGTAAGAAACGTAATACGGTATAAAACTCCTTAGAAGAGAACCACGTTTTCAGCCGTCCAGGAGATGTGGCAATGCTGACGCACTCAACAAATATTACTAATTTCATTGGCTTTCTCTTGAAATAAAAGTGTCACACCTAGTAATGAGGTCAACCACATCTCTGTAGCAAAAGCAAAAAGGTTCCGTCCCATTTTTGCCCAGAGTTGTTCCAAAGTCACAAAGCACGACTCCTTACGAGACATTTTTAGGGGAGAAGCATTTTCTTTTCAGTTTATGCATTTGAAAACTGCCATATCAAGTATGTATGTAATATATTAAGTGAGTATATGTAAATCTACAGTATGTAAACATTAATAGTTAAAGCGGATTTAGAAACATGAACGGTTTCATTTTTCATCCACAGAGTCTTGTCCTTTGAGGGTAAAGCCACTCCGAGGAAAAAGTGTTTTTTAATTTGTTAAATAAACACCAGAAGATGATCCCATCACACCACTTTGCACTCATTAAAGGTTTGAATCATATCCGGCAAAGAAGTTTGGTCATCGCACTGAGGCTGTTGTAAGATGGAGATGGGGGACCTTATGAACGGAGATGCGAGTGCCAGAAATAGAGTTAGCGATGTGTCACGCTGACCTTTTGATGACCAGCACAGCGCCTCTTCCCATGAGGGACGTCTCGGGGGCTGTGGAGTTGAGTTTGTTTCCAGTAAAACGGCCAAATGGGTTTGTCAGCAGGGCCGAGAGGTTTAACCTAACATGATCTAAGTGGCTTCGCCCTGTGGTTCTGCCTGAATAAAGGATGATAAATAAGTGGGAAACAAAGGAGACACAGTGGGTCCAAGTCCATGTGAGGATCATAATAGTATGCGTGTTATCATAAAGTCCAACTGACTTCCTTTGTGTTTGTATAGTAATGAATAGATGTATATGTTACAGTAAGGTGTGACAGTGGTAAATGTATCATCACATCCAATCATTTCTCTTGTCTTTCAAGATATTGTTCATATATTTGCTATATTTTCAGAGTGTGTTGTTCACCCATCGATCTGACTTTATCTGACCCTTTTTTGTCCAGTTTTACACAGTCACACTGTGATCCAGAGCAACACGTGGACACCATCTGAGGGAGACTAACCTGTCTCTGTCCATGGTCGCCATCGGGGACAGGTGATGGGGGCTGCTCAGGTCTCGGTCCATGCGGTGTTGTCGGGAGGACAGATCAGCGGCGGAGGCGGGGACAGGGTTGGGGGTAGGGGAGAGGAGGTTCACGGAGACGCTGTGATGGGGGGCGCTGGAGCCAGCGTACAAGCCTGAAAGACAAACAAAGCTAATTCAGTAAACGTGATAAATAAAGTTGAGGCCCTGCACTCCATTTTCTCTTTGAGCAAATTACAGGAGATTTCATGGCATCAGGACTTTGTTTTGACATCCAACCAGAGAGCCGCGTACAATAAACTGTTCTGTATTTGCTCTGTTTGTAATTTGCAGTACATTGTTTGTGCTGCCACAAGAGCTGACCTTGGTTATCTTGTTATTACACAATAATAAACGACATGTGTTTGATAAAAGTCTCTGCACAGTAGGAATGAGTTTACTAGGTCGCCTATCTGTATGTGTATCTATTTGAGGAGTGTTTCCTCATCACAACTGCACTAACGAGTACCACCATGATTATTCGATACCAAGGTGTGTTTTCATGACTGTTTGTCTGTCCGTCTGTAACTTTAGACAGAAACTACTGATCCGATTCGTATGCAACTTTACCAGAGATAGCTGTTGTCCCATGGAGGAACCCATGACATTTTGGAGGTGGCGTGAATCCTTGTGTGGATACAGGAATTTTCGGATTGTTTGCACACTGTCCAGCTGTAATCTGTAATCCTCTCGGTGGCCACAGGTAGTGCCAAAGCAGCATTATGCTGATGGCCACCTCTGCCAAGGAGAATGTGTTTTCATCTGCATTTGCAGTGAATTTGTTGAAACCTCAGCAGAAGTCTACACTCTCCAAATGCTTTTGTTGATTGTTATTTCTTTCTTAGGAAAACATGCAGATGTTAGGAATTTGCTGGGAAGTTTATTTTACCCCATGTGTGGACCCTTTTTAAAAAGTGGACACAACTAGAAACTTTAAGGGCCTCAAGTTTGGAACTTTGCGGCTGGAGTAGAGCATATTTTAGCTGTGTCAGTCAGTCACACGATCAGTGAGACCATTCTGGATGAAAGGAGTACTGAACTTGTAATTAAGACCATTGATGTATGCTGAAACTGTTTCCTTAGATGATTACTCTGTTAGAAGTCAGGTCTTCTTCACATCTATTCATCCAGTGGAGCTGCCCCCTACTGGCTAAAAGACAAAATGCAAGTATGAGACACATTTTACATCTGGAACCTACATATTTTATGTATGTCTGTGGTGAGAATAAACAAGCCTCAGATGTGCTGGTGACCAAACTACCAGTTACCCTTGATGTGCTCATGCTAACCTAACAAGCAGCTTCATATACATGAAATACACACATACAATGGATGAGCATAGTTTTACAAAAATGTTTCCCCCTGTTCTTTCACAGAAAAATTGAATTTAATCCCTGTGTGTTTTTTCCATCACACTGCTTCTACTCTCTCCATCTTAAGCTCCATTTATTGCCTGATTTCTTTCCCCAGCATGAAGGAGGAGACAGGCGAAGACGAGGGAAGTTGAAAGGCAGAGAAAGAATCGCTGCTCCCGGTTTTGCCGTCTCTGGGTCCAGCTGTTTTCAAGTGGAAGCATGCCAAGGTCTGATGTGACAGAACTCTGAAATGGTTACAAGCTTGATTCATTATGCCCAAATCATCAATCACAGGCCTTAAATGTTTTCCCCTTTAGCCCCAACATCTGCTCCCAGACGGGCAATAGTCGACAAATAATGGCTCTGATTGCCTCAATTTCATCACCAGTTCCTTGAAGGGGGTGAGCGAGGATCTGATGGCACTCTTGTCGGACTTAACAGAGGATTATGTTCTGTAGATGTTGCGGATTGACTATGAGAGGCTTGTGGTCGATTTTGTGAAGAAAGCTGTGTGTGGGGAGATGGAGAGGAATATCGGCCACTCAGCAAAAACAGCGGGAGCATGTAAATCTCTTCATTCAAATGATAATGATTCCTTCCTCTAGTTAATCAGGGAACACTCTAATGGTGGGCGCTCTATAAAACAGAGAGGGGCTTGTGAGTCTGGCTCAAACCACATGAATATTAGCATTGAAGAGGAAACGTTCTGACTGGAAGCGTGACTCATTTTCTGCTTCACAAGTGTTAATGATGGGATGGCTGCCCGCTTGGCTCCACCTCCTCCATGCATCCTATTGGCCCTGGAACAAAGTGAAGCTCATGTAAATAGTGACACTCAATGCCAACCTGCGACATCTTAGCCGGCCTTGAATAACACTGCACCTTTGAACGCTTTGGCATCAGCTTACGAGCGAGCTCCTACGGGATTTAAAGCATTTAAAACAAGAGCACAGGCAACATCCACTCAACAACAGAGGGTGGGCAAAGGGAGAAAGCCAAGACCCAGAGGCTCGGTTTGACACTCAAAGACAAGTTGAGCGTGCACTGTCGTCAACGGTACATAGAGTTCCAGCAACAATAACATGGAGCAACGGGGATCCTGGATGAGATACAGGCAGAAAACAAGGACAGATGTGTCCATGAGCGGAGGAATCGGTGGGGCATCTCTCCTGTTTCAGGCTTTGACCTCTCTTACTCCCAGTGCTCTTCTCTAATCGATCATTTTGTGGAAAAAGTACGTTAAAAGGCCACATGTGATGAAGAAAATTATGCTGAAGCTGCTGGAAATGGGTTTGTCAGTCCTTGCATGAAAAGACAACATGCTCACATGAAGTGGCATTGAAACAGAGACCCAACAAAGAAGTGGACGTCTGACACAGTTCACTTCAGACTTAATGTAAAATAAGAAAACTACACAATATGAAAGTATGTATGAAAGAAAACCCACCCTGTATCGTCCTCATAATATGCTATGTGTACGTGTATGTTTACTGTGCAAATACACAACATTTCTATAGAATTCCTTAATACAACTGCAGGAATGTTGACATACTTGCTGATTGCCGCTGATGTGATTACTTTGCCAGCTGTTGGGATTTTTGGTGGTCAGACTTCATTTGCTGGCCTCCTCTTGTGTTGGAACAAATCACTGGCTGTTGATATCTTAAAACGGCAGACGGTCTCTTGTGCTTACATTTCGAGTTGCTCAACCACAGGGCATGGTGCTACATGTCACATGGTATTTTGTTTTTAAGCGGAAAAACAATAAAAAATGAAATACTCATTGGATTTATGGGGTTGATTTTGTTTATTTCTGGCTGCAAAAATGCATTTGTTTGTAGCCAACTAGTAGATTTTAATTCCTCATTCAGTGGACAGCTACAGAAATCTGTTGGACAACTCTGGCTTGTTCAAACTACTATTGCCAGTTTTCTCACAAGAACTAGAAATTGTGAACAGATTTCTCCGGTTTTCCTCTCTCTCACGGGCTACCTGTGGATCTCAGAGCTTACTTAGCTTGTAAGCATCTTGTACTACTTGTTTTCAGGCACGATTCCAGCCTGTATGCCGGCTCTGTGTGCTGTATGGTGTAATTTAAGTTGTGAAAAGATTGCAAGAGATCACAGACCTAAACTATTCTGAATCAGTTACTACATTTAGCTACGGGAATATTGTGCATCACAGTTCAGTGTATCAGGTCCAGAGGAATAATGGAGGGTCTGAGTCATTCTGCCTCTCACACAGCAGCAGAGGTTGTAACCAAATCTTCTCTTCATTCCACCACAGCTGTACAAGCCAGCAAAACGCATCAGAGTATGATGCTTTAACAATTGGCTATGTATGTGACTGAGCACAAAGTAGATGAGGATATTTATAGCAGGAACCAAACTGACAGTAAATCGTCCCCTTACGGACAGATGCTGAACAACATCAGCACTGGGAAACCAGCTGTATTGTTTTTCGGACATGCACAGACACTATGTCACACGAGATGAGAAGAGTGTCATTACGTAACATTAAGCCTTTGTGCATAACATAATCTCTGTGAAACGGCGGTTAAAGTCTTCACATCGTAAAGATGACATCACATGGGGGACAACATCCCGTGTGCACCTGTAAAGACGTCTTGGCTCAGTCCCGGAGAACGTCCGTCTTTGCTGTGGTAAAGGTGCTGTGAGGAGCCGGAGCTCTGGAGGTGCTGCATGGACAGACAGTCACTCAAGACATCCGGCTCCAGGTGAGGGCAGGGCCGCAGCTGTGAAGAAATGAACAAAAAAAAAAGTTATTAAGAACAAACACTGAAAGAAACAACAACAGAAACAGCCTGAGTTGTGTATTTATGATCACTGGACACAATGCAGGGTGTGTCCTGTCTGTTTTCTCTTGCAGTAATATGAATTTAATGTCAGCTTGAAACAGCATCTCAAGCTGAGTCACTCCTTTTTGAGTCATGCATTGGCTTTGTTCTTTGCGGGTAAGTGATCCCTGCACCAGCTCTGAGCCAATGCAAGGTCACTTCTGTTTCTGTCAGTGCCAGCGGTAACGACAGCAACCGAGGACACATTTCAGCTGGAGCCGATCACAAGCCACGCAGAACAAATCTACATCTAAGAAAACATGTCCAATGGAGAAAGGTTGGTGGAACAGCTGACATGCTCATTAGATTTCTTTATCGCTGCAACACGTGTAAGCAGTTGACAAAATATGTGACAAAACGAACGATGAATTCCCCCTGTGAAGTGTAAATATTGATTAATTGTTCTAATGTCCCAACGCAAAGGCCCACTGTGTATGTCGTGATGAGGTGACCTGAGCAGATAAAAACACCTAAGTCATCCATTCTCCAACCCCTTGTGTTTAAAACTACAACTGATCCGTGCCTGACAAGTATTTTTCTTCATCATCATTCCAGCTTGTTCGGTCAGTGCGTCTGTTGTCAGTCCAGTGAATCCTCTCCGGTCCCCTGATTGTCATCACCAGTGTCTGTTCATGGCAGAGATCGACGTCTGTCTGTCCCTCTGCCTTCACACCAAACACATCTAATCACAAACATTTTTCATTATGCATTAAACAGCTCAACGTTACTGTGATTACAAACGTACACTTTGTATATCTGCGTGCTCCTGGGAATCCTTCTGAGTTCCCTGACAAACACTTATCACACGTAATTGGCGCTCTGTTTTCCCCACAGCAACACTGCAGTATGTCTATGAGCATGCTCCAAGAGTGGAGTGAGAGCGTTTGTTTGACATTCGTCCATAACATCTGGCCACTGGGGTATTCCGCACTACAGCTTATTAACAATGCTACAAGCACACATGTTTCCCTTTACGACTGAGCAAAGGAACACATCATCCAGCCTGCCACTATCCAGCCCCTTTCCTCAACAATGAGCCCATTCTCCCTCTCTCTGTCTTATTTACACTCTTCCAGTCAGAGCAAAAACAGGCTTTTGACCAGGAACACAATGAAATGTGGTCGGACTTGAGCTCTTGTGGTGAGAATTAATCTCAAAGCCATCCCAGCGCTAACCCTTGGCCCTCCCACCCCCTGAAATAAACAAACGGCCGTATTTGAATCTGTGGATACAGCTCATTAGAAATGGTCAGATTACAAACTGTGGTCAGACTCTACTGTGTCAAAGTGGAAGTCAAATGGAAGGTGCCGATCCAGCTGCGGTGCCGTCTACACAAAGGCGGGGCAACGGACAGCATGAACAACATGCAGAATTTGATTTTAAACAGACACAAACAGACACAAAATCATTTGTGAGAGAAGATTCAATTTTAGTTTTTCTTTTATTTATGTAGTTATTTTAAAAGCTTGCGCAGTCACAGCTTTCTTACCTTTCTACGCACCTGTTGCTCTTTGGCCGAGTGAATCTTGACATGTTTGCGTAGCGAACTGGGATCTGTGTATCGCTTGGTGCAGCCGGGGATCTGACACGCGTAAGGTTTCTGTGAGCAGAGAAATGATTCCACATCAACTTATTGTTCCGATAACATTTAAATGCATTGAGCAAAGAGCAGGGCACAGAGAGAAGTACAACATTAAGCTGCATTATGAAAAGGTTAGTTTGTAAGTTAGTGTTTCATTTATAGAGGAAAAGGAAAAGTCCTACCTTTCAGCTGAGAAAGGCACAGAATTTGAAGTAAGAACAAGAGGGGGAAAGCATAGGAGGAAGAGATAATTGGTCAATTATAAATACCTTAACACCAAAAGATCGTTCAAAATGTGACAATTAATGATAAATACTTTGAATATACACATGTTTCAAAAAAGGAATATGTGGGTTTCATGTCCGCATGTCTGGTGAGTGGTTGTGTTGTGTGGAAAAAAAAAATCTAACATTATCTCAGGTCTCCTCATCATTTCACATTACTCTCATTAACCAAGAAAATATAGTATGTTGCTCGCTCATTTTCCCATCACGGCACATTTTTCATCCAAAATAAAAGAGGGCTATTAAAGGGTAAGGTGATACAAGTCTTTATTAGCCCCTCGCTTGTCGGTAAAGAAGTCATTGTTATTGTAAGGCGTTTATGGTGCCACTCATTCCCGCCATGTTTTTTTGTGTAGCAACACACCCAATGTGACACAGAGCCGTCAGTATAACGAAATCAAACATGACTTGTGTGCAGAATAAATATCATTAAAGGTTGAAAATGATTTTTCCTCAAAGGGTTTTTGGCAGAGCAGGCACAGCGAGTGCGGGAGCAGAGTGTTAATGTGAAGCTGTAAGTATCAGGGTCCACGATTAGCTGTATCATCTGTCCCACTGAGGAAAAAAGAGGGCGGAGGTAGAAAACTCTTGACTGGCAGAAAAACAATTTCAGATTTCTACTTAGGTAAAATGTTCTGAATGATTACACATGTGGATTATTACCTTAAAACGATTGTATCTTCAGATTTGAAATTAGCAGCTCTGAGGATGAAAACTCTCACAGGTCATATTTTCATGATGATGATGATGATGATGAGGATGATTTGGGCTACATACAAATCAAATTAGCAAAACTTGGAAAAAAATAAAAAACTAGATGTGCAACATGATTTAATCAGACTGTTTCATGAATTAATCCAACGATGGTCAGGCTCCTTTAAAGACATACAATAAAATGTTTTTGACAAACTGGCTGCTGGACAACTCGACCAGAAACAAATCTAATCAACAGCTGATGTTTATATGTCAGAGAGAAGATAAAAGGATAAATTATTTCCACCACACCTCAGTTAATATGTTTACTTTCAGCAAAAACACCTTATTTACTTGTTGGTCATCTTGGCAAGCAGATGGTGATAAAGTGAGGTATTGCTGGGGTTACTGAGACATGACGACTGGCAGCGTTCGCTGACTCAACCTTTCCTCCCTTTGCAGACAGGTCAGAGAAACAGGCAAAGCTCTGTCTCGGCTCGTAGGACCCAGTCCAAGTCTGTTATGGCCTGAGCAGCAACTTGGCCTAATGGAACTGATCATTTAATGATCTGTAGTGTGTCAGTGCCAGTGTGGCGAGAGTGAGAATGCCACACCGCGCACGGACTGACACCGCAGTCCAGTCCAACACTGTCAAGATGTGGAAATAGGCATTGAGGCTTGGACAGCAGAGCAGGTTTCAAAGCTGGCGTGAGAGCCAAGTAGGGGTACACGGCTTTACACACACACACACACACACACACACACACACACACACACACACACAAAGTGTAAACAATTAATTAACATTGGTAATTAACAATTTACCAATGATAATATGTTATTTGCTCTGATAGTGCCTTTACCTGAATGCAATAGTTCATCTTATTCTTGAATTAAATTTACAGAGAGCCACCACTAGTCCTTCGTAAGGCCACCCAGACGACAGCATTCGAACAGTTGGCATGAGGCAGACTTGTACAGCGTTAATCTGGTGATACATCGGGAGGTGAGACAGAGCAGGGAACAGGTTTCTGACCGTGTCCAGGTGAGTGCGCTGATGCTTGGCGCGGTCGCTGGAGTTGCTGAAAGCTTTCTGGCAGCCAGGGTGCTGGCAGAGGTACGGCTTCTCCCCTGTGTGGCTCCGCAGGTGGATCTTCAGGTTCTCCAGACGTGAAAATGCCTTGTTACAGCCTTCAAACTGCAGAGGGAGGAGGACACACACATATGCATGTATGTTACATGGATAACACATCTCTTTGCAGACGATTGCTCAGCATTACAGTATACAATGTGAATGTGTTTCTGTTTGAATAGTCAGTTTCATGAGATAACTGCTGTTGTGAATTGGCACTATCCAGATAAAATGTCACATAACTGTCAGTACTTCTAATTCAACACAACGGTCATGGAAGTGAGAAATACTTTAAAATATGACTAAAATAACGTTTTTATTCAGTGGCTCTTGAGATACTTTCTTTGCTGAAATGCACGTCCATTCGAAAGACAGATGCATGCTTGGAGTTGCTAGTGCGACTGAGCTGAGAGGGAAACCGGAGCGGGTTGTAATCCGTAGCATGAGATAAGTGTTCCTCTGTGTACAGCACATTGGACTGACCAGTGACAGCGACTGTAAACAAGCTCATATCTGACCCAGCTTGCCCCCATTTGATCCCAACCACTCAGCCAATGAACACCAAAGATTTGTTAACACATGAATGATTGAAAACACATCTCACATGTCCACTTCTGCTCTTAAGCTGAATAAAAAAACCAACAGTTGATTGGTGGATGAGGCGTCTCCTGTGAAGACCTCCTGCACGAGCGGTGAAGAGTCACTGGGTGCACAGTGGTATAGGAGGCACATCTCAGTGCTACTTCAATCCACCCAAAGCCAACCCCATGAGCTGAGGACTCCAGATGAGGCTTCCACATAAATGGAGATGCGCATGAGGCTGGTGGCAGGTGAAGGTGGAGACAAAAGAGCTCAAAGACAAAAAAACAGGAATCGTAGTTCGGCGGTTAGATGGTGGAGCAGGCAGCTGTAGTAAACGGAGGCAGCATGTTCCTGTGCTAAAAAATCATGGAAGAGAGAAACAGGGAGGCAGATGAATTACTTGTCGTTATTCTTGCTTTGAAACTTGCAGCCATGAAGCCTTGTGTAGAATTGTGGTCTAATTATAGTCTTTGTCAGCAGCAGCTCCGTTCAGCTTTATCTCAGATGTATTTATCCCCACTGGTCGCACTGTAAATAGAACTTCTTCCACGCACGCTTGCCGTCTTTTGTACCCTGACATATAGACGCTGGCCTATTCCAGATCAGGTTACGACGGAGGAGAGAGTGACACCAGTCTTCTAATGGGCCTCCAGCTTCATCAGGGTTCATCTGTGCTCTGCTTCATTCACTTACACGGCTCAGGCCGCTCTATTCACTAAGGCTCCATTTAATAAAGGCGAAACCCAAGCCAGCCATGGCAGACTTGTGTTGGGTGACCACGATGATCGGCGCATGTACGTGTGTCTGCTGTCTCGTGACATAACACAGAGCTCTTCATAAGTTTGTTTTTACGTCTGAAAATCTGTTTTGCACAAATGAGGGAAAAGGAGACAATATATCAACACCTCCTAGAGCAAAACATGCTTGTAGGTTGGTGGATGCTGGATGTTTTTTGTACGAAAGCAATTTTTAGATATTTTCCTCTATATCTTCTTTCTGTAGAGTAGTGTCATTTTTACAGTATTTGTACAATAATGACTCGTTCCGCCTGGCAAAACAGCTCAAATGCAGCAGCATTTTAGACATTTAGAAAGGCTGTGAATCATCCAGACAGACAAACCATATTTAATTTGGCCTCAAAATGATTGAATTATTTGATGTGATTATGTCCATTTTCAAATAGGTTTTTACCATAAAGCACTTCCTCTCTGTCTCGCTCTCTATTTCTCTCACTCACAGACACACAAACATCCATGGAAAATGACTTACAGCCTTATACAGCGGAAACATTTTATCCAAGAGTCATAGCAATCAAATGTGTCCGGACGGAAATCAAACAGTCAGCGAGGGTGGGAAAGTGGATCAAAAAATGCCAGCGCAGGGGGAACGTCCATGCTGCCGTACCGTCCTTGACTGACATGCTTAGCGCTGAAACACGGCACCAAACATTTGAGTTTGGAAAACAAACACTGCTATTATTTACTTGCCAAATGAATGTATTAACGTATAAGGGAATAATCACTCATTCACTGCTTTCTTTTCCATAACACAAGTTTGAGGCTAAATTATAATTAGGGGTCCACAGAGGAACTGTGTTAATGGTGTAAAGCATGTTATTACGTTGGAAGCAGGATTCGCGGGGAGATGGCGGAGTGTGAGGTTTTCCTGCCTGCTGGGAAATGGCAGTGCCACCAATGCACGAAGACATTCCCCAGAAACCTGGCTTCCTTTAGTGGATCGTTGAGCCACGCGGTGCTGTTCTATTGAAACGTGTTATTGAGGGATGGCGTGAGTGATGAAGTGTTTTAACTGTGTTGATGTAGACATTTTTCAGTCTTATTTTAGGGAGACCGTGACGGTCCGGTGTCAATGATTGACTTCCACTGACCGATGATAATGAATACACAGGCGGTTAGAAAAAAAGATTTATGCTTACTAAACAATTTGTCTAAAACTTAAACAGCTACTAAAATGTAATGGATACATCTGGTTAATGTGCCATAAACTGAGAGCTGTGGTGGTCGTGGCGTCTGACATGGCATAAATTGTACCTTTGATATTATCTTTGAAAACAGTTTAGACAGCACTAATCACATTAATTGCTTTAAGCATGTTTAGTTTTCCTCTCTGAAACCTCCATCTAAGGTAAACTGGCAGATAACCACACAAGGGTAGAGGCACTCCATCTCACTCCTGAGTGGGGGTTTCAGTAGCTCGGTAAACATTGGGGATGACAGCAGGGTCTTGACATGGCTGAAGGGGCCGAGAGCGGGTTGAAAGGGCGGACAGGGGCGGCTGATCACAACAGACAGATTATGGGCCCAGCATGCAGGCTAGCTTTGCAGGTCGGCCTGAGGCCTTCATGGGAAATGACTCCTGACTGGCAGGGAGAGGACAAACTGTCGCCGGCTAAAAGGCAGCCAGTGTGCAGCTCTCCTCGCATGCAGCGGCTCATTAGCAACCTTCAGGAGTTGTGCATGATGGGAACAAACCAGCCGTTATAGGGGAGTGTTGGGAGGAAATATGGCTGCTGACATGTGGAACAGAAATCTGATTAAAAGCGTCACAAACGAATGAGGAGAGGAATGAAGAGAGAGGAGTGAATGATTCATCTCTTTGGAAGATATCAGCCAAAGTCATCACCCGCTGGAGTCATTTTTTTTCCCAAGCCTCTTTGACGCTCACGTTTTTCTTTAGTTCCAGCAGATTGACATTGATTGATCCCTCCTTCAGCACTAACACAGTGTATCTCCGTGGCCCTGGGCAGTAATTGTAGCTCAGGTACTCTAATGATTGAGAGATGGGATTTAACCGTTTGGCCACTAACTAGCATGAAATTCACTATTACTCAGGTTTAGCAGGCAAGAAAAAGCCTAACAACCTCTTTCCGCTATGATTAGTTTTACCTTATAGGTCCAGGCTCCCTTACTTCCAAGCTTGACAGACGTGATGAGGGGTAAAAATTGTGGCTCAAAAAACAGAAAACTGTGGCCAAATAAAACATGTTATAAAGTGCCAATGCTCAAAAGCAGTCTGTATATCTTTATAAGTATGAAAACAGGGGTTAGTGGAATAAGTTGGTTTATCACAAGGTGTCTTTCTCTGCCCCTGACCAACGAGGAAAACCACCAACACTTCAGGATCTGTTCGAAAAGGAAGGCTGTGGAACAGAGTGCTGCCGATGGGAGGAACATGTGCATTTAATCTGCCTGCTTCCAAATGCCCTGTGGCAACCACAGCAAAGAGCAGAAAAACGTAAATGGATGAAATTATATCCATATGATTCAACGAGACAGCTAAGGAGACGCAGGTTTCTCATGCGCTTTGTCAGGATACGAAATTAAACACAGCTTGGCTAAAACATTCACATTAGATAGTTTACACATATCATTTCCACTGCAAAGAGGGACACTTTTAGCAGCCAGCCTCATCTGTTGAGAACAGGGCTTTGATTGGAGTCAAATATACCACTGGATCATTGTTTTTTTTTGTTGTTTTTTTAATCTGAAGGTATGACAGACACATTCACACATTGCTGATGCATATCTTGTCTGCTGTGAATCACCAGTGCCGAGATATGAGAGCGCTCAGCAGACGACCAAAAAAGAGGGAATGTTGTCCAGATGCGAGTGCAAAAGGCAAACGGCAGTGAGACCTCAGCCGATAAATTGGTGGGAGGAAGTACTCATGTAAATGACTTCAGAAATTGTTCTTAACAGCCATTTTGCACTCATGCCTGGATAGTTTGGGGTCCAGATTAAAAACTATGTGGATGGCACAACAGGAAGCATTGCTATGATGACTAAATGAGGCTGCTCATATAATGAGCCCGTCCAGCTGTTTGGTTCCTCTCGCTGACTGTTTGCTGCAGATTGAGGAGGAAGTGCAGATGGATCTGAACCCCCTATTTCAGTGGTGGAGGCCTGGCACAGTGTGAGTCTGGCAGCACAACACCATGGCGAGGCTCCATGGAAGCACTTAACCTGCTATGATTCAGAGGCCTTGTTCAAATGTCTACCAGCAGCGCTGCATCAGATTAGAGGGCTAAGATGTGATTTCCTCCCAACCGGGCAGCCTGAGGTTTACTGGTTCACCAGGTTGAGGGAAAAGGGTCACATTCAAAGAAGAGGAGGACAAGGAAACAGATTTGTTTTGTGTGTTGTCATGCAGCCTCAGCCACAGTCAGCCAAACCTGCTTCCAGTCTGTTGCCTGCTACATTACATTTTCCAAATAGGAAAAGGCTGGAAGTGTCAAGAAATCCTTTTCATACAGACACAGACACTCATCTGTAAAAGTCAGCTGTTCACTGACAGAGACGCCACGTCACAAAAATACTGAGTCACTTTCATTCATCCACATGAGTGCTTGTCAATGAGCGATGGCTGTCTGGACCTTATGCAATTCATGCTCGTATGCTAAACTCTAAAGGAC
>CAAKHB010007339.1:159269-172685 GCA_901007665.1 Aeoliscus strigatus
GAAATCCTTTTCATACAGACACAGACACTCATCTGTAAAAGTCAGCTGTTCACTGACAGAGACGCCACGTCACAAAAATACTGAGTCACTTTCATTCATCCACATGAGTGCTTGTCAATGAGCGATGGCTGTCTGGACCTTTGTCTGGATTATACACTTCAAATAGATAAAAATCATAACAAAGCATGTGTTCAGCCTAAAAATCAGCGTTCATTCCTTTATGGCTTCGTGTAAACGTTACCAATAATTGTTTAATACCAAACAATGAGATATTTTCCAAGACGGTTGGTGAATGACGAAAGTTGCAAATCTAAAAAGGGACTCTGGTATCAGACTGTAAAATAAACTTCCCTCCAGGTTTCAATAAAGGTATAACGATGTGAAAATGATGTGAGAGGGATTATGTTTCTCTCCAATAAAACACAATCCTGTGACGTCTCATTCTCAGCAAAGGCATCTAAAAGAGCTTTGTCTCGTGACAGTTTGTTCATTCCTGTTTATCATCCTTCCTCTGCCGCAGACATAAGCAGCCATCGAGGCATTAATTACCCATTGACCCACTCAGGAAATCTGACTCCGCCACGCTAAACACAAACTGCAGGTTACACAATGAAAATCCTAAACATGATCTGTGTTCCGAGCCGGCGCCTGGACTGATGTTACTGGCGGTCAATAAAGGATCCTGTTTGAAGGGCTTCATGAGCTACGGCGTCCGCTGACACCCACGGTTCAATCTGTCTGGCACGTTTCACTCACACCTGAATCCCGTCTCTTTCTCACTTTCTCTCCAACCCACTTCTGGCAGAGAGCTCCACCTGCTCTGCAGCTCCACAATGGATCGTTGTATACCTCAGCGTGCTCTGTGACTCTGTCTTAAACGGGTGCCAGTGAGGGATGAGATGCGCCAATTCAGCAAACGACGACAAAAATACTTTGTTTAAGTGATCCACTTTACTGCTCTTTTGTAGCCCTTTCAGCCTAATCCAGAAGAATTTAATGTGATGATTGGTCTGTGCTCGGAAGTCATCTTTTTGTTGGATCCACACCAACATCCATCATTTTCCTCCTCCCTTACAGCAGCTCTCAGCACAAAACAATTTAAATTTCCACTCTAGATATTTATTTGATTTTCTGCTCCACAGCTCTTTTACACAGGGAACAATGGCCTATTGGGCATCTAGGCATCTTTTCTTATAATCTAATTTAACCTTGTTTGTCTACTTTATTCGCAGAGGGAAAATTGTCCAAGAAAAAAGAAAATGTGTAGAATTATTCACTCAAATGCCACTGGTCCTGTCACTGTATATTTTGAGGCTGTTGGTAATGGAGAAATAAGCCTCTTCGAGCAATGCCACAGCTCTGGAAAGACGCCCCGGCTCTGACATCAAACTCTAACATTAACCATTCACACATAGAAAGAAAAAAACCTAGTTAACCACAGAGAGAAAACCGCCAGTAGCTGTTTTCTTACACTGTGGAAGTGCTATTCTATTAAACAGTGCAGATTCTTTCCTTTGGATTCACGCTAACAGGGTGCTCTTGTCCTGCATTTTCACGAATGATTGCAGCAGATAAGCTAAATGCCTTTGCAACTTCTGAACTGACAAATGAACTAGCGATGCTTAAGTGGCGGTGTTGTTCTGCAGAGAGCAATAAAGAAGTGGTCGCCCGTTGTCCGGCAGACAAGAGTTGACACAGCTGTATGAAGGCTCATGCCTTTGCTGGCAGTAACTATAAGTCTGACGTGACAACAAATAAACACCAAAGAAGCTCAGTGACTTGCCAAGTCCCATGCTTCGGTGCCAGAAACACTATAGGATTCAGACAGAAAATGTGCCAGGAAAATTAAACAATAGGTCAACATGGTATTGTGATCATCAGCAGTTGGAAGACTTGTGCAGGGTGAAGGGGAGGAGAGCGCGTTTGTGCAAACCTCTGGAGGGGAACCAGACCTCAAAGCCTTGTGGGTAACATAGCAGCCTGTCCAAGAAGTGTGGTGCAACTGAGATGCCACGATGCCCTTACATTTGTTCACTCGACAGTGTTCCGACGTTGTGTTCTTTTCAGCTCTCTGCGGGTTGTCGGACTCCACTTTCCAGTCGTGTGGCCACGGCTGGTTACAATATATCAGACTGTATTAGACATCCAATGTGTCTAGTTGAATCAGTCTCTCACATAAAGGACATCACCACTCATACACGGTTAAATAAATCGATTCACCACATTTGACCATATTTGTCTCATATATAATAATAATTCAATCCCCACTAACAGGTGTGGCCACTGTTGTATAGGAAACATGTTAATTTGAGGAAAGCTGTCATTTCTGTAAAAGCAAAACACTGATCACTGATTCAGAGATGTCACTACTTTTCTCAGCTACATATTTTATATTTGTGGATTAAATCCCTCAGACCTTTAGGAACCAACTTGTATTGATGGTAATTGCAATATGAATTTAATGATCTGAAATGATATGATGATACAAATGATGCAATGATAGCACTAAAGACACTACACAACTCTATTTATTCTTTTATTTATTTCTAATTCAAATAATTACTGAGTAGTAATACTCAGTCTGTGAATGAAAAAATATTTACGGATGCAGGTCACTCAGTTTTGTAGCTACACTTACTTATATCTATACTTATACTAATACAGTGCCCATGGGCACCAGGTAGCCAGCAGGGACCTTGTGAGGTGCCGGCAGGCCTGTTCTAAAAATAGCATCAGTGAAAGTGATTATCTGAAAATGAAACTACTTCAGAAATTGATAGAAATAAAATGTTGCATGTTGAAACTTTAGAATTCCCTACCTGGTTAATTCACTGTTAATGGTTCTTCATGATTCTTTATTCTGATTAAAGTTCAAACAAAAGATAAAGTTTTGTTATTTTTAAAAGTGTGTATCAAACTGGTGGCTGTTGGGATTACTCAGTATACAGTTTTCAAAAAGTTGAATCTACAGTATACTGAAATTGTATGCTTAGATTTGAAATACACTGGTCTGGGGAGGCCACAATTGGAAAAACGTCTTTGGTGATTTAAAAGAAATATTCAGTTTGTCACACTGAAGTACTCAACAGTCTGCACAGTATAACGTCCTCTGACCTTTGACCATCAGTCAGGCTAAGTTGACTGATTTCATTTCCTGACTTGTCCATGACTATATCCAGGACATATTTCTTAGGTTCTTGGCTTTGAAAAGAAATTGCTGGCATGCTGATAGCAACATGAGGGCGAATTACAAGGTTAATGGACAGCACTTTTATGTACTATATACTAATTACACATTCGATCACTTACACACTGGTGAGGGCAAAGGTGTTAGGAGGCATTGGCAGTAACATTCAAATCTGACTGACCCAGGAACCATCCGATTACTGGCCGACATGCCTCAGCTGCCCCATATGTAGTTTCTAGCTTGTCGTTACAAAAAGCTGATGGACCCAAATTTGCTTGCGTCTTCACTTCTGCTGTAATTCAGCCAGAATAACTCAGCCAATGTGTAGTTTTACATTTATGTGAACATAAAATGAATGTGAAACACATGTTTTAGAAGTAAAGGCTCTTTTCTGGGGAAAGTTAGAGATCATCATGGGGAGTCAGTTCTCTTGGGTCTTACAATCATAAAAACAAGTCATAAGATATTGGATCATCTATTTTTTTGTGTCCTGAAATGTCCCACTGAGAGGATTTTTTATCAACGTCTCTTTTTTTCTTTCCCCCTTCGGTCTCATTATCGACCTTTACTGTCAGTATTCACACCTAAATATTGTACTTTCCATTTGGATCTGTCTTCAGGTCTTCACGTTTGAGTTATGTGTGCAACCACCATGGTACTGCTTCAAAAATGCACAAATCTGCATTCAATGCATACCAAATCACTTGTCATGCATAATACTTTGTGATGAATTATGGGCGAAAATGTCAGTTTTTCAGAGAATGACCAGTAACACTAAAATGCCAGTTTGGCTCTGTTTCTTCTGGCCCTCACTTCTTTGCTTAAACATTCAAATTAAACCTGGCACACTAACCACAGAACGCTGCAGTGCATAATTTAAACTTGACACTCTCAGCCTAAACATGGCTTTCGTTACATGACTTATCCATACTTCTCAATGTTTATTTTGCACGGTAGCAACTCAGTTTCTCATATATATACATATTAGCCGCAGGTTTAGCCAAGTCGACTGTGGTGTGGGTCTGAGGGATGCTGTGGCCCCGGGGCTGAGGTGTGGCTCTGGGGTACAAGTGGTCCCGCTGTGTGTAAATGTAAGAGTGAAGGCGGTCAGAGGTAGCTGCTGCCCTGGATTCAGTTCTGTGCGGCACTGACAAGTCAGCAAAACTCAAAAACAAACATGCATCTCCAAGAGATTCACTGTACCTGCGTGCAAATCCCCCTACCAGTTGTGTGGTGTGTGTGTTTGTGGAGGGGCTGTGGCACAAATTGTATTTGGACACAAATCCATGTCCATGTTTGAATGTGGGGAGAAGGACGGGACAGCAGACTCTGAGTAGAAGGGACCTGTTATGTCGCTTGTGTTGCTTGGTAAAATGCCACAGCTAAAATGATCTGTATATGATTACGTACGTCTCCACAATGCTGATCCATGATGGTTTACGGGCAAAAAAAACTAGTCAGATAGACTTTTACAATATTGTCAAAGTCTACAAAGGAGTTTTCTCTCCGGCGTCCCTGCAACAACCCCCTGAACATGACTGAGACGTCCCTACGCACACCGCGGCTTCATATCTCCAATGTATTCGTAAACTGATCTGGCTGAGTAGAGAGGTTAAACTAATTAAAGTTTTGGATGGAACACAATTATGACACAATCTTTGTGCATTCTATAATGAGCCATAGCAGTAGGTCGTCAGGTTTCAGATGCAAAATTGTGATTAAATGTGGAGGAAATGGGGAAACTCAAAATATTGCATTCCAGACAAATGTGATTACAAAGAATCACCGAGTAAATCCTCTGTGCTTTGATACCTGGTTATGAGCTTGAAAACAAGGTAGCTGTGGTTGTTTGACCTTGTCCAGCCTGAGTTCATCTAAGAATTGTATAATATTTTGATAAAATCGTACTGAGTGACATATTTAAAATACAACCTTTGTATACTGATTTTATGTCCACATTCCAACCGCAGTTGTTTATAGCCGTGGATGAAGACTAAAATGGCTTAGTCATTTCAGCGAGAGCCTCATGACGAGCATTCATCCTGTTTGCCTGCTTCTTTTATTTGGTATGTGCGTTCCTGTCGGGTTTGACTCAGCATGGTAGATTATAATTTGAAGCTTGAATCCGACTTGATTCCAAGTTTAACAGCTCTGCACCGGAAGCTGCCAACTTGTGCTTTTTTTTTGGCATTAATGCAGAAACCCACACTGTCATTTGGAAAAAAAAAAACAATTGAAAACAATCAATAACATCTGTTTTATTTTGATTGACTAATTAAATCAGACATTCCAACAAAAGCACAGGGCTTTACTGAAAAGGATTTAAATTCTGAAACATCTAATCCAAAAAAATTTATATTTCTGTTGTCAACCAAAGGACCGAATAAAATAATTTAGTCTGATATCCAAATTTGATATTTTGTCATGATTGTTTGTTATTACCATCAAAAGTCTCTCTAATGATAGATAGTCAATGTACAACCAGGTTATTAAATATATATGTGGTTGTTTCATTGTCATGCCAAACAAAAAGCCGACGTGATGTTTCTGCAGTGCAGATGTGGTAAGTGGAGACTGTATCAAAGTATCTAGATCTCAACGATTGATCGTGGGCGACAGGAGGAGAGCAATGGAGAATGGGAGGTGGGGGACATACTGGTACTACTGGACTACATTACTGCAGAAGATTGACTGGAAAGCTTTTTTGCCCTGACGTGAAGTTGGCTTGGCCCACTCAACAAGGAAAACAAGCAAGCGCCATCCGTCCAGGGCTTTGATCCGTACGCCAAAACATCAGTCGCAGAGCCCCTCCACCAGCAGTTTCATCATACGAGTATCACATATGGATGATGTTGTGTTACTATTAGCATGACGAGCGGACTGCCAGTGCACCTGACAGAGACACAACCACATGATGATAGTATGCGTCCAGAAATGGAACTGAGGGTGTCTATCTGAATTCATCCAAATGGTAGACCACTGGCCAGGCTCCAGACCTAAGATAAAATACGGTAAATTCATTTCTGACAGGTATGTGGCAGACGTTTTTTCCAACTTTACAGTTGGCACAAATGCACAGAATCCATTTAAAAGAATCCTGACAGCTGAGTAAATCCCCTTTTTGCTTACTGATCTGGATCACTTCTCCCTTCTCCCTGAAGAAACGGTTATTCTAGGTATTATGTGTGTAATGTGTCTTAAATGCATATACAAGTTCACTTACAAGTATTTACTTTACATTTTCCATCAATTGGCAAACAGCATTTCTGCTTTCTTCGTATGTGAGCAGCCAACGTGAAGAAATGACACCTCTGTCTAACCATCTTTAAGTAGCTGAGGATCCTCTGAAAGAACTACATCTCTTCCTCTCAGGCTTCGGCGGCCCAGAAAACATATTCTAAGCGGTTCGGTAAATTGTCCGAGCAGGCTGGCGCGTCAGACACTCACACGGGTACAAACACATTAATATCAGTGTCACTCGTCGCCAGCTCTCGGTGCCCAGACAGCTCCAGTTTCAGGCGGCATTCAGAGGAAAAGTCGTGTCATGAGCTGAACTTAAGTTTTAATTAGCTAATGGCACTCCCTGTTTCATCTCCAACGTATGAGCTGATTGCTCACAAAAGACTCCATTTACTTCTGAAAACACATGACATCTTGGCACTGGCCCACGCTCAATGTCTCAGTGTCTGCTGTCGAGGGGTTTCGACACACTCTTCCAAAAATCAGTCTAGTAAATCTAAATATATATGTTTGCTGGTTTCACACCAGTGAATAAAAA
Organism: Aeoliscus strigatus; assembly: GCA_901007665.1. NCBI lineage: Eukaryota > Metazoa > Chordata > Actinopteri > Syngnathiformes > Centriscidae > Aeoliscus > Aeoliscus strigatus. Next base: position 166,235 of record CAAKHB010007339.1, read on the forward strand.
GGAAATTCCATGATCTGCGTGATTTTTTCCAGCTAGCCTCAATGTCCAACTTTCCTTCAACAAGTGGTTTGCCTTAGTGTGTCAGCGAGTGTGTGTTTTGGTGTTTGTCGGTTCGACACACATGTATATGCTTGGACAGGGCTCCATGAAGCAGCCAACGCCGGCTGTGTTTTATCACTGTGAAACTGGCAGGTTGGTCTGATTGGTTGGAAACAAACATCTGTAAGTTTACTATTTTACGGAGGATTTTTAGTCTTTCTGTTATTTGTTGATGACATCATCTTAATGATATAATCCCCAATGGATAAATTGTAGTTGTAATCAAATAACAATAAGAACTCACAAAGAAAAACTAAGGTCCCATCTTCTTATCCTGTTTCTACTTACATCAACTATTAGCATTACTCATCATTTAGCATTCTGAAAAACTCATAAAATATAGTAAAATAAAACAAATCACTCCACACTCCACACTCCAAACTACCACTCCATTTACATCGCTTATCTCCGAAACATTTAGTTGCTGTTGTGTTCTGTCAACAGTGTCAACATATTGACCGTGGGACAGTTTATATCATTCCTCACTTAATTTTCTCTTTTTTAGTAAAGAGCAAATAAATGATTGAAAAATAAATTAAATCAAATTTTAAATGAGGAATATACTCAAGTTTTACATGGCTTGAGTGAACCAAAATTGGGCTTTTATCAAAATCCCTAAAAATACCACAAATACTATTTTTACTTTGAAATTCTGCATGCAAAAACAGAATCACAACAAAACCACCAAACCACCTGGTTTCTTGCCGCCAACCACGGACAGAATCTGACACAACACATTATCACACCCTCCTCTCATAACATTTGAAGCATCAATATATTTTTTGTGAGGATCAACTAGGCAAAACAAAACAAAAAAAGCACATGCTATGCCAAGTAAATGCTCTGAGAGACTTCACGGTTTAGCGGGATATTCTCTGACCTTCATAGCCCCCCATCCTGCCCACAGACGCTGGCCCCTGTGGATTTGAAATGTCTGAGAAAGCAGAACAATATAATAAGTCTGGGACAATGTCAAGGCTAGTCTTACTGGATATTTTTTAATATTTATGCAGACACAAGAAAAAAAATGCAATAAACTAAAAAAACAAGTGAATTAGGCATGAAATACAACAGGATATTGCAGAGAGATTATGATGTTTCCTTTTCGTCAGTGCGTCCCTCTGCTGCACAACAGCCCAGGGCCGCCTTTAATTGGGGGGAAGGAAAGGAATCGACCATATTTTCTAAAAGGTAGTTTAAGAGCCGCAAAAGCTGACTTTTACATATGGAAGGAACTGACTTTTTTTCAAAATTGTAATTTCTGAAAATATTAGCCAGGTACAGACAGTGACAGGCTCAGGCAGAGGTCGGGCTACGAATCACTCGCTGTGATAATGACTTTTTCCTGCCAACGCGCAGCATGAAGCAAATGCTGTGCAGCTGTGAGAAGAAAGAAAGATTCAGTACATGTATGTTTGGTGGTGTGGGGGGGGGGGTGTTATGCTTGGATGTGTGGAGAGCTCAGCCTCACAAGCACACACTGGAATCTGCTATTGGAACGATAATAAAAATGATTATTTGTTGTTTTTTTTTAGAGCATTTGGTCCGTTACGTGAATGTCTCATCTGTTTCCTTTATGCGAATTGCTTGAATTCTTGAATGCCTTTGTCTATTGCACGAGCACAACGAACATAAGCGGATTCAGTGACAGTTGCCAAAAAGCACAGAGGCTAAGAATTTGGAACGGACACAACCGAAACACACGAGCAACTGCCATCTGTCAGAAGCACACACACGCCCTACTTGAATGTGTGTAGACAAACAGCGTTACAAACACACACGGAGGACCTGCTTATTTTCTCCCACATCAACATATATTCAATCCCTGCCGATTAAACATGTTGATTCAAGCGTTTGAAACATTTCACCTCTCTGTTTATCGTCCATCACAACAATCAGACATACTGTACCAGGAATCAGTCCTTCCTAGTGTGACAGTCAACGGAAACAACATCCCCAATTTCACATAACTATGTGGCTGCGTGCGTGCGTCCATCCGAGAGAGTGTGCGAGTGTGTGTCTTTGAGGGAGGGGTGATCAGGAAGTCTCCTGTCTGCAGACAGAGTCCAGTGACTCGTCCAAACTTAAGGTAAACATCTCCAAACACACATAAGCACCCACATTCATAGCGGCACATTCACGTACACACACTCACAAACACACACACTGACGTATGTACACAATCAGCACTGATTGGCTGTGTGTGTGTTACCACAATGAGACCTACAACACACTCCTGAGGAAGTATAGAAAGTTGGGGAACACACTGCAAAGAAAATGACTTCCAAATATCAACTGGGAAAGTAGACACTAATATCCTGGAGAAAGCAAGGAGACCGTTTTTTGTTTTCTCAATCAGCGCTGGACTTAAATGTGAGAACAGGATCAACACGAGTGACTCATTCAACTCTGACATACAACTTTCCATTAAAGGTCAGACGATGAACAATCCACTTTAATCCAAGTTATTTAGAAAATAAACATGAATTTGCTGTTGTTCTTTTACAGAAGAAAATAAAGATCCTGAGATAAAACAGGTGCCATAGCAATATCGCAGACTCTGGTTTTCAATAATTAGGATTTGGACGGGCTCCTGAACTTGAAGAGGACCACTTCTGACAGCGGCTTCGGGTGAAAGCTGTGAACCGAGCAATGCGAGTAAATGTTACCGATGATCCCCCTGCTGCTTGCTTCTCCAGACGACTATATTTCTGCTCATGTTTGGCTTGGATATGAAGCCAATTCACCTAATACTTGCGGGACAGCTAAACATTTAAAGCTCCCATTTAAAAGGATCAAGTGCAGGCATTGTTTGGTTATGTTAACCATATGTGTTGGCTTTCATGATCTGAATCCCTCCTCAAAAAAACAGTGCTTGTGAAAATAAACATGGCTTCGCCCTACACAAATTGTGGACTAATTGTGTATTTGGACTAAATCATTCTTAAGGTTGGAGGGCTTTTTCCATTTGCTAAGGGACGTGGGGGAGTGACAGTTTGACGTTGATTAGTGTGTGGACTTGTGGAATTGGAGCTTTACCTGTAAAGAACACAACCACAACGCTATTTATACTGACAAGGTAGTGCTACTTCAACAGCAGCTCACATCTTCAGTGGAAAAAAAAAGAAGCTGTTTCACCGCCAAAACAATAAAAAAAAAATTGCTGAAAAGTAATCAGCAGCAAAGTTGTATTTCTTTTATTGGATACAATGGACAATCGGTGATGAAAATGGTGTCGAAATCATGTTTTACGTGTTTGTGTTTCATTCAAATGTTAATAAGTGACAAAAACAAAACCATTTTTTTTGACAGATGGTTGCAATTTTCTTCCTTTTTTCCCAGAACTACAATTATGTTTAAGGAGTAAATGAGACTGTCAAGAGTGTTGTATTTGCTGAATATTCCTGACTACTGGTGTTTTGGGATTTGGCCCGTATTGGGAGGATATTTTTTACGGGTTTATGATGACTCACCATACACTTGTTAGGTTTCTCTCCGGAGTGGACTCTCATGTGAATAAGCAGCTTGTAGCGGGCGTTGAAGGGTTTGTAGCGGCGGATGCAGCCCGACCAGAAACAGGTGAAGTCCTCACCTTTGCGCTGGTCGATGTGAACTTTTTCAATATGCCTCACAAGCTCCTCCTGCTGCTCATACGCAGCACTGCAGTCGATCCAGCGACACATCTGCTTATCTGCCTGTGCGCCACCGTCTTCCCTCTCTGGGCTTGTGTGGGTCGCAGGAGGGCCCACAGAGGACGGCTTCAGTCCCAGGGAAGACAGGGAAGAGGTTGAAGCTGTTTGCTGGTTATGCAGCAGGCCCCCAGAACCGGGGCCCACATATTGGTGCAGGTGGTAAGGTGGTGGCATGGCAGGTCGAGAGGGTTGGTGAGGGTGACGGAGGTGACCACTACAACCACTCAAGTGATGTTGGTGATGATAGTGGTGCTGTAAGAGTTCATCTTCACTGGGAGAGAAGTCATCTTGGGGCTCCTGCTTAAGGACGGCCGCCGATCTTTGGCCCATGTCCAAGAGAGGTCCAACATCGGGCCCTGAATGCAGCGTCCCTGACATCAAAACCCCGTTCATCAGTAGTCCCAACCCATCTGAGCCCCCTCCTCCCACATCTCCCAAAGCTGTTCCTCCAGCCCCGTGCCCCTGCTGCATGGACGCCCGCTCCTCACACAGTACCTGCCCCTGCTCTGGTTCCACTGATGAAACTGAAGAGGAGGATGATGAGGAAGAAGAGGTCAGAGACAACAGACAGGTGGCGGCTGAGGATAGATGACAGCTCTCCTGTACTGTAGCCTGCTGGGGGCTTCCGTGCAGTGGGGGCTTGAGGGGGGCTTCCCGTGAGCAGGAGGTAGTGGGTGGGGATGTCGAAGAGGAGGAGGAGGAAGAGGAGGAGAAGCCGGCGCTGCTCGCGTGGCTGGGTGAGGCGTTGGTACGAAACCCGTTGAGGCAAGCGACCATTGACATCTGGGAGGAGGAGCAGATGATGGCGGTGATATTTATCTCCTCAGAGGCAGTGCTCGTAGCTGTCGGCGACCCTGCGACAGTAACGCTGTTGATGCCAGCGGCGGCGGACTGCGAAAACAGGGACAGACAGCGTCTCTTCAGACCGCTGGTGCTGAGCAGCTGCGCTGAATGACGGGAGCTCGTTGGGGACGAAGCCAACGGGGAGGAGCTGTCTTCATTATTAAAGGGTTGTGCTGAATCCCCGGATACAGCACTGCCTACGCCACTCACAGTGCACACGCCACTGCCGCTGTTGCTAACGTGCGCGGCTCCCATCATTTCGGCCCTCTGCATCCCTAGAAGTAAGCCGGCCCTTGAGTTCTGAAACCCAGTCTGAGATGTGCTATGGACCCCGGGCCCCATGCTGGAAATCCTGTAACCCATTGAATTTTCTTGTTTGATTGGGTAAGGGAGAGAGGATCGAGCCCCGTTGGCACTGTCGCAGCTCAGACCAGGGGAGGCCCCCGGCAGGGTCCTTTGGAAAGTTGATGAGGATCTGCAAGAAAGGAAAAAAACAAAACAAAAAGAGAGGAATATGAGCACTATTAGCTCAGCGCCTGTTGACAGACAGGCTGCTTGGCCGTTCCTGACAGTGGCGCTGCTTCGCCACCTGCTCCCCCACCTGCTCCCCCTTCTCCGCCCATCTTTTCCTCTGTTAATGTTGACAGACTATGTTGTCAAAATGAGTCCCACTGACCTAAAATATGATTTAATTCATTTAAAGAGACTAGTTGTACCTGACTTGTACAACTGACTGCACTTGTGTTTGTATAATGAAAGGAAACACTATCATGTGGTAATGGGAGGATGTGAATGGGCATTTATGACTAAGAATAGAAAGCGGGGGAGGGAAAGATGCCTGTTGAGACGGAGAGGCCACTGGCTAGTGTATCCATCTGACAGGCTTTGATGACACAAAGGGGTTAAACCCAACCCAGCATTGGGGATAAATAGGGAGTCACCTGTTTTGGTGGCATAATTGCAGCCTCAGTTGGGTCAGCATTTACAATACTGTGTATTATGGTGGGAATCTTTGCCCTCCTGAATGGAGGACCCTGGTCAAGTTTCTCCATGCGTTGCTGTGATCTCCTACATAATCATTCCTGTCAGTTGCCTCATTATGGATTTTGTCCAAAGCCCCTGAGTGATGTGAGAAGAGCTCTCTTCTCTCTGTCCGTCTCATGAAGGAATCGTCTTTGTCCCTTCCCCCATGCACAGCGGAGTGAAACAGAGCTAACGCTCTAGAAACACTGGAGAAAGCCACTGGCACAGTGTGTCATCAGTGTTGTTAATAACGACATCCCCCACCCTGCCCACTTTTTTTTTTTTGGATTCAGAAGCATCAGTTCCTGTTTGGCTGTCCTGAAAATATTGAGAGGTAAATGTCTTTCCAGAAGCATTTAGAGTCAGATGACTCTATGAGGATAGAGGGGATAGAAAAGAAGACAAGCAGCAAAACAGATTCCAGAGAAGTTCATTTGGAATTCTTTCCGAGTTGACCAACAGTAGTCCAAAGTTGCACAACACAAGAAGTGAATTAGTGTAACATATATGTGCTTTGGACCCCTTCAGAGTGTTTTACGAGACCTGGTAAGCTGCCCAGCTGCATACTGTATGTGTGCATCTGGTCACAATATCACACATAATGAAAAACACATTGTACCTGCATATTGTTAGTAATATGATAGCCAACAGGAAACAGTCAAAACTGGAACAGGAACACAATTATTTACAGTATATAACATCAATGACAGTGATAGTTTACCTGGTGTCTTGGTGAGGGCCGTCCTGCAGAAGGAGGTTAGGTGTAGGTCTGTCGCAGTGGAGGCTCGGGGGGG
>CAAKHB010007339.1:172705-198595 GCA_901007665.1 Aeoliscus strigatus
CGCATCATGGTGCCCTCAGCGTCACCCAGCTCGCCGTCTACATCTTTCTCCGAGGAGTAAGTACGGTTTACTGAAAGCAGAGAAGAACGTTAAACGGACTGCGGAGGATCAGATGGAAGTTGAGATTAAGTTGTGACTCAAGTTCTGCGTTAGTCTCCATTTAAAATGCTGAATTCATTGTCTGTGCAATAATAATAACAATTTATAATGGGGTCTATGCCATCAGTGACATGCTGAATTGTTATTAAATCACACGTACTGTTTTAGGGAATCATTGTTGGCTACTACAACTGTACTATCTGGTTATATACAAGGAGCTCTTTGGCAAAACTCAACGGGTGACATCAAGAATGAAGCCTGAAAGATTTACGAGCAAACCTTATTGCTGGAGTAATCGAGGAATCGTATTCCAAATGGCAACATGTCTATTTTGGAACATTCAGAAGAATGTGTTGGACAGCCACCGCCAGTGAATGTGTGAGTATCAGTCAAAACGTTCAGTAACATTCAGTGTCGTTCACCATAGGTTTTGTTGTAATCACTCATTTTCTGTAAACAAGGAATCCATTATTTGATTGGTTGTGTGTTTACTAAGGTGGATGATTAATCTGAACTCAATTTAAAGGATGTTCGAGTTCTTGACTGGAGGGAGAATTTCCATCTGAGTAATGTAAAACCCCGAAACACATGTTGTGGATGAATCATTAATATCAAATTAATGCACCAAAGCTGAATAACATCTGCAAATAATCTACTTGTGAGAAGAATACATGAGACATTAGTTGTTACTGAGTATGGACCTTTGACTATTGTTTTACCATTTAAAATGGGTAGGAATACATGAAAAACACTGTAAAACTAGGAGGGAAAGTGATGAGAGTGAAGGAAAGGAGCGACTGGTTTATGAGGAAATACTTGCAGGACGTAAGCCGATCCCCACACAATCATCGGCTGCCATGCGTCCCTAGTTCCAAGACTCATAACTCAATTTATCAAATTCAGTTTTCTCCTAATGATGTTACTGACTATGTTATCACACACCATGAGCTAGAATTAATAATAAGTCACCAACAATAATAAGTTCACCCGGTATGTGAATGAGAACTTTGAGTGAACATGAGTGAACACAATGACACAAACCTGATTTGAACACAGTAAAGAAATCATGGTGAACGTGGTGAAAAAAAAAAAAAAAAAAAAGATATTACAACATGAGGAACAGATGGGGAGGGAGAGTAAACAGTAGAAAGCAAAGAGAGAAGAATGTTTGGAAAATGGGAAAAGGGTTACAAGCAGGAACAAAGGACGAGGGAAAACAAAAGAACTTTGTGAGCCATGTTATCCTCAGTTGGAGAAATATCCTTTAACATATCCCTACGACTGATGGAGCCTCAGTCTAACCTGCTTTGGTCTTGTTGCGGGTCACAGCGTAAACACAAAGAAATAGAGAAAAAGGCAAGCAAGAAATATAAACAGTCCAGTATCGCCGGGGGACCGCAGCAACAACGCTGGTTTCACTCAAAGCTGTTAACAGAAGGCAAGATGTCTTCCAGCTCGGGTCTGTTTTTAAGCAATACAAATTACTCTGTTTATCAAACTCTGGTCTGTTTTTTCCTTTTTGTTTTACTTGTTTTTTTTTCACTACCTGTCGGCTGAGCGTCATCAGTAAGCATATGTTTGGTTCGGGATGAAAGATTCAAAGCCGGACTCTGAGCCAAGGGCTGCCTCTCCACCAATGACGGCCAGAGATGAGAGAGATGAGTCAGGACGGCCATGACCAACATCACAGATCCCTTCACTGTCCATTTGCATGAACACAAACAACAAAATAAAAACAGAGGGCATGAAAAGAACCGCCGCACTGTCAATGGGGCCTCGTCAAGCTCTTCAAAACCTAGACTCATCAGAAACAACGTGTGACAAGGTGGCCCCTTCTTTTCCTGTCTGCTTTGACAAAAAAACAGAGCGCAGCGTGCTTTTATTTTGAAGAATCACCTTTGATACCTCTGTACCGTTGATCACTGATCAGGAAATATCCTTGGCATAGATTGACAACAATTCTGATGAAGGTTAAAACAAAGATTTCAAAAGACTTGTTTCAATGATTTTATGATTTTATTAGGTTCCATTTTAAACCCTCTACCATAAACATGAGTATGAGACAATGAGCATTGTTGCCAAAAGACGGTGTTGGTCAGAGTTGCTCAGAGTTTCCTCTGAGACATGGCGGAGATCAGGGCCTCGGAGGAGAGCTGCTAGTCTCTTATTCTACAACTGACTGACTTCAGAGTTGAGCTATTGGACGGGACATACCGCTGGCTTGCTGGCAAACATGTAGCAGCTTTAAAATGAAATGATTTAACTTAAAATCCTTCCGCCTATTACAGCAACACAGAAATCATGTTCTCCAAAGGGAAATTCACAGTCTTGTTATGTAGCATGAAGCAGTTTACTTCCACATGTGTTTTATTTTCTTTTAGCAGTTGGATATAAACTTATTGTGGCACCGTCTGAAGAAGAGAAAATGTGACAAGAAGACTGTCTGGATAGCATGCATGTACCGGTGCAGGGAGGTGGCCCTGTGCCGGTAAGCAGAACGGAGAAAAGGCATCTTAAACATTTGTGATAAATGTTGCATCACATCTGGACATCTCAAGTGAACATTACTGTCTCCATCCAGAAGACACATTCTGCAGATAACTGTTAAATGAGTGTTAAAGGTCCTGCTGCAGAATGTTAGCGCTCCAGTGAGTTTGAGCTTTGCTACATTAACAGAATCAGTCATGCTTTGGGAAATAGGCTCCTCAACATACACCGACTTGGATGGGACCCAAAAGTAAATTCAGTTTATATTGAATGTGCCATGGTAATTCCCTCCAGAATATATTGTGTGCTGTGAACTTAGTTTGATCAGGAGGCTCAAGCCAAAGTCAGTGTGTGTGTGTCTGTGTGTGTGTGTGTGTAATCATTTTTTTCTGTTATTTTGTGGGGAAAACGTGAGAATGTCAGAACAATAACCGTGTAACCCGATGATAAATTAAAGAAACCTGATATCAAGTTCAGTTACTGTCCGATATGAAAGGGGTCCTTAGAGCGAGCAGGGTGGGATGACGCTGATGCACACAGGTGCAAGCATTCCCGCCCAATTAGCAGTGACGCTATAAGGCGTGAGATCAAGGAAGCAGGTGTAGGAAGAAAGAGAAAGAACCAGTGTCAGAAGCACCAGGGGCAACGAGTCAGTCCAGAGACCTCACACAGATGTGCTGGCTCACAAACAGCCACGGAGGTCAGCAAAGCATTACCATCAATAAGGACCTTATTGTTATCTGTGACTCCCCCATACGAAATCTGTGGGCAAGATAAAGCATAAAGAATTTTAAATCATCCGTTCTCTAAATGTACTCACATGCTTTCCATTGCTCACTTGGTCTCCAGCTGGGCTGAACGAAATGTAAAAAACAATCACACTGGAGCTATTGTGACCTGATATGTGATATGATTTTAATGAGAACAGTCATTTTTTGCCTTTTCACTGTCACTAAAAAATGTTTCTATACATCTAGAAAATACGATTTGCTGGCTGGGTTCATCTGAACGCTTTGTTTCCAAACAGTATGTTCCCCTCATTAAAACAAAAAATTGCACCCCCTATGATTTGGATATTATACTTGGCAATGCTGCGCTATTATTCCCTAATATTTTGATCAATTGTTCAAGCCTGTTTCTCACTGTGAGCATCACTCCAGGAACGTGATGGAGTGAGGAGCGCACAGAGACGTCAAATAGAAGCAGGATTAAAGGGGCCAGTTCTTATGCTCCATTGCATTTCAGTACATCGACTAATGCTTGAAAGACGAGTGTCATTATAAAGGGATAAACATTGTTATTTGAGAACTTGTTTTGGGACGCATACCATTATTTTTTGGCTGAGGTTTGGAAGAGACACAAGGTTCCAGTCACCCTACAATATGTCTCCTCTGATGTCATCCATTTGTCTTCCTTGCTTCTTGTCCAAATCCTTTGGGAAGCAAACTCTGATGCACCAGGACTGCGAGTGGAAAAATACTTTCTAAATCTTCTTTTCAATGATTAATTCAGCCACTGTGACCAGAGTGGCTGAGACATAAGACAATAGAAAGGAACAATGAATGAATGAATGAATGAACGAATGCAGACCCCAACATTCTGATAATTAGGGCAAGACTCTTTAGAGGAAGGTTGCGGTCACTGCATTGGTGATTAAATTGATTGTCGAACACGCTTCACTGGATGAATTTCACATCGGGGATCATGGTCAGCAAGAAATAGTACACGTATTCATGCTGCCTCTGGGGCTGATGATCAGCGTTACAGTCAAGTTCAGTAGTGGCGTGCCTTGGCCTCAATCTCTCCGCTGACTAATAAATGACTAATAAAGACAAGCATACATATGTCTCCAATCTGGCAGAACTTCACAACAAAGCTGCTATGGCTGCATTACCATACAAAGCATTCCAGTCCATACAGTACCGGAAAGATCAAACCACATCATCACATAGCTGAAAGTCGATGTCGCCTGTCTTCTTCAATGAATCTCTGTCTCGCTTTCACCGGTGTCATTATTTCTCCACAGACAACACCAGTCCTCCATGTGATCAACAGATGGTCTGGACACCATTATTATGTGTAATTGGTGGTAATCTGGGGTGATTTTTTTTTTTTTTTTTATTTCTGTGACAGTTCATTTTCTATAATTCTCTCCCCTTTTAAGTCACCTAAGCGTTGTGTTAAGTGCCAGAGTGAGACTGCCTGTGCCGGTGTGTAATGCGTTCAAGTCTTCAGAGACATGCAGGGCTGAATGAAAAGCAGATGTGCAGATGGATAGATGGTTTAAGGAGAGGAAAGGGGAGCAATCAGAGGTGTGCCGGGGATGTCAGGAGTTTGATGCAAACATCTGAACCCAAGGTGCAACAAGCTGCCAAAACCGCAAGACAGATGCCTCTGGAAATCCATCGTGACACTTCAACTGGCCCCACTTTGGCTCCATAAATCATAACACTGAACACTTAAACAGTTAATAATAATAATTATCATTTTATTCCTGTCCAGGCCAGTACCCCCCCTGCCCTGGCTCTCCTCCCCTCCCTCTCTTTCAACATGACACAGGTCCTCAGATACAAGTGTGCACCAGCAGGCTGCGGGACATTGTGGAGTCTTGCTCTGGTTGTACGTCTTGTCCAGTACAGATGTTGTGTATTAGGGTCCAAAGCCTTTCCCGGCTTCTCTGAATCTCATAACTCACGTCTATATTTGTGTCTGCGGCATAGGCCCGGAACTTATTTGTTTGCTTAGTAATGGATGTATGATTGAAAAACCTGGGGGCACAAGTAAATGAAAAATAACAATGTCTAGCAAGAAATCTCCTCTTAAAGCAGGTGCGGAGCGAAGGGAAGAAGAGAAAGTCGATTAAATTACTGTAGAAGCACAGAAATGTTAGCGTGTTTGTGGCAGGATTACTAGTACCAGCAGAAGTGAGAGCTTGCATGAGGATAAAATCAGTTTGTTTGGGTTTATTTTAATTGCTCTCAACCAAGTATCTTTGTTCCTCTCTGGTTTTCTCATGGGCACATGGGTCGAACAAAAAGCACATTAACTGCTGGAAAAATAGCGAAGAAGAGAAAATCTGTCAGCTGCATGTATCCATGATAAAGTGTATTTTCTTTTTCACAAATACGCGACGATGACTGTAACCAGTTAAGGGTTGCTGTTCAAACACACCTTTAACTAAAATAATATACTCTGAATAAAAGTGAGTATAAGGGAATAACATGTTATGAGCTGTAGCTGTGAGTCCAGTCTCTTTGCGGCTACACCATTAATGGACAAAACAGACACACTGGCGCAGGTTGTGGGATGCAGGCCTTCTCATAATACCGTGATTTTCAACCAGGGCGACACTAACCACAGGTTTAAACACAAACATATATCTTGTAGCCAACAACCCTCCCACCCCTCCCATCCTTTACCACCAGGTTGGCAAACGTCGTGTTGAAAGTGAAACACAGACACGGGTGTTGTAGTGTAACTGAAAAGAGTTGAACGCTTCCCAAACTCAGCGAAAGAAGAGCTGAGGAAGAAGTCCCTGGTCTCATCCTGCAACTTCCTCTCACCTGTCACAGACAATTACTTCTCTGCAGCTGCGCTCCCTGATTAAAATAATTAAAACTTTACACTTGTGCATGTCACCATCTGGTGGTAGTACCTTGTCATGGTGGTACCTTCCAGCCCAGTGTCAAAGACAGCTGATGTTTATAAGGTTTGAGATGGAAACCAGCACATACAGATTAGAATCCTGCAAACAACTCTGCACAACCACTGAGGCAGTAACTGAGAAACACGACACACATTCATCTTATTCAATGCGCTGATTTAGCTTTGATTGTACAACGGATCACAAGCGAATAAAATGTATTTTAGCTTTATTTAGCTTTATTTCAATTTAAATTTCTTGAATGTTCATCAGTACATGCGAACACAAGTGTGCTTGAAATTTAACACGTCAACACGATTGAAATAAAATCCATGAAAGTTTATTAATACATCATTGTTTGTAAATTATTCACCTTTTTCATTTCTTAAAGAAGAAAGGATCTATGACACTTGGATTTTAAGAATCATCAGAAGGTTACCCTGAGGAATATCCATGCAAAAGTAATGTTGGTATTTAATAAGCTCCACAGTGACCTTTGGAAGGGGCACCAAAACACCAGAGAAATGGTGATTATCACAAAAATAGGGATCTTTCTATCTTCTAGTCAAACTCTTTTAGAACACAAAAATGTGTGCGGTCAAAAAGCCACATTAAAGACTTTGTAGCCACAAGTCGACCCTGACAATCACTATCATAACAACATTATGCCCACAAATGCATACGATGCCAACATTAATCACACACATCGACCACTGTTTTCCAAGCAGCCAAACCACATACTATAATTGGAAGCCACATGACTTTAAAGGCCAAACAGTGAACAAACAGAGCATCAATGAGGCCCGTGGATCTGATCGACAAAGATGCGATCCACTTGGCTGGTCCACATCACAGTGGCAGGCACGTCTGTCTCGGGAACAGACCCTTTTATAGGACTGGTGGGCAGCAGAGCTGGGCCAAACCTTGGCGTGAGGTCAGGAGGTGCTTGAAAGCACAGACAAGAGGCTGCTCTGTTTGGGAGGCGGTGGTGAATACTGGCACAGTGACAAAGTCTAAAGAACTAAAGGTTTGGGGACTGATGGAGCATCTGAAGCCCAACAGATGCATTTCTTGACCCAACTGAGCTTACATGACGTTCTGAAATCATTTGTAATCCTCATATTTAAATGGTACCATGGTTGCTCAAGACAATATCCAGTTTATATCAACCATCTAACACCTTCCTCTGATAATTCAATTAAATTACACAGGTGGACTCGAAGTCCTGTTATTACTAAAAATAGCACAAAAAGTGGAGAATGGCTGGATTACAATTATGTTTGTACTGAGGAAGGTAAAAACAAGCTTGCTCATGTAAATGTTGGGATTATTATTTATTATTCTTATTTATTTAGAATGGTTAACATGAGAATTACTGTGACTGTTGTTTTGAATTGGTTGTATACAAGTACAACCTGACTTGACTAAACTATTACACTCTGGAACTAAGTGCAATTCAAGCTGCCACCAAATATTTCAGAAAAAAAAAGTAAATTTAGCATGTGAGCTAAATGATGCATGCGAGTTCTTCATAGGCAACTTCACGAATGGAACATTTAATTCCAGAGTAGACAGATTTCAGAGTTCTGCACAGTTCTCATCCGTGCAGTTTGCATTGTTTGCATAGCTCATCGCCAACACTGCCCCAGCAGCCGCTTCGGCCTGCAACATTCCCACTATTTACACAATCTCTGAAAGAATTCCATTGAGCAGAGATGGCAGGAAATTCCTCTGAAATGACAGTGGTCAATCTCAACCACAGCACATGAGAACATGTTCAAGTAGCGGATGCAACATGAGGCATCAACGCTGCAGTCCCGCCTCCTTTTACCGATTACATTTGATGAGAGCGGAGACGTACAGTATATGTCTTCTGTAAAACAAGTGATCAACGTGTAACAATCCCTGTGTGTGTGTGTGTGTGTGTGTGTGTGTGTGTGTGTGTGTGTGTGGTGGGCAGTAAATGAATAGTTAGGAAACGTCTGGAGGAAAATTCTCGTGATGGTCGGTGGTCCTACTGAGAGGTTGAGTTTAATTGTTTGTAATTAGATCACATTTGATTGGAGCGACATTTGAAAATGATTATTTTGTTACCTACATGCAGTGCACACAGACCATACTTATTCTCAGAGGGGGATGCGAGTTGTTTAAAACAAGGTCCAAACCAGATGTTCTGGGAAAGAGGAATCCAATTTCACGTCCTACGTTTTCTTTGGTTGTTATAGCGCATGAAGAACAATGTAATTTTTTTATAAAGGATATGTTCAAAGCTGCATAATTGTCTTTGGCTTTTGATGTTTCCCCGTTAAAGCAGGAGCTTCACTTTACAGTGTGCATGGTGAATTAGGGGTTAACTCAGCCCCCAAACACATTTCATTGAGGGCACTTGCTCTCCGGATGTCTCAGTGTTCAAACACCATCTGCTCAAATGCAAATGCAGGAGAAAATCATAGTCATATCCTGAAAATCAATAATAGCTCACAACACAACAAACAATGCATGTTTTGCCAATGAACTGCACGAGGACGAAAAAAAAAAGTTTATGTTTTCACTTGCTGACAACTTATTTTGTCATGTTTCAGAGGATTTTCCTCCTGTTGACACTGAAGGACTGTGTGCAAAGAAGTCAACAACTGCCATCAGAGGAAAAATGAAAAATTACCATAACTCAGGCTGCAGTGTGTGTGTGTGTGTGTGTGGGTGGGGGGGGTGAGGTTGGGGGGTGCGTCCAGTGGCCTCAAAGTTTTCCACAGAGCAAACCTGTGTTGAGTTTCAAACCACAACATACTTCAGGAAGTCAGCAATACTGTTCTTTTATTGTGAGGGGAGTCCTCATTCACCAACGCCCCCCCCCCCACACACACACACACACACACACCGCATACATATTATACATCATTTTCATATGAAGTAGAACTTCATAATGCTGCTACCAGGTGGATGAGGGAGGAGGGGAGGCTGCTGTTCACCCGTCGTCCCTTTGAAACCTCAAGAAGAGAAGAAGAGCCCATTTTTGGCCTCTGCTTGAGAAGCAATAACGGA
The DNA here is from genome assembly GCA_901007665.1 of Aeoliscus strigatus. Taxonomy (NCBI): domain Eukaryota; kingdom Metazoa; phylum Chordata; class Actinopteri; order Syngnathiformes; family Centriscidae; genus Aeoliscus; species Aeoliscus strigatus. The sequence continues at coordinate 181,977 of CAAKHB010007339.1, forward strand.
GCTTGTGAGCCCCCACAGTTCCAGGGATGAAGGCACAGTGGGGCCTGTAAAAGCCCAAAATGGCACCAAACGACGCGTATGGAAACATATTCAATCTTGTCCGGCGGGAGATTAATAGACAACTGTTGACACAGACAGCAGCCCTGGGTGTTGGGACAGACAGGGCCACCATCAAAGAGCTTTATGAGCAAATACCTTCTCACAGCGTAAGCATTTTAGATGTTCAGGCATTAAAGCCCCCCTGCGTTTTCCCGTCTCTTGTTTAATAGTTGTAATAAGATTTGCTTTATTATGATTCCCGCTCTTGCTGTGTCTGTTCACGACGTGTGGCAGTCGGCGGTTACAGCCCATGTAGGACGTGACTTTTGCCTTCACAGTAAAACTATTGAAGCTGGACCTGGTCTCTACGTTTGACTGAGCGTCGGGTCGAGCCCCCGAAGAAACATCACACAAACACAACAGACAGCACAGCCAAGGTCAGTTGATACTGCCAATAAATGCGGATTCGTACATAGTACATGAAATTAATATACGGAAACTCTGCCCATTCATATATTTACAAGAGGTCAGAGAGTATGTTCATATTTTTTTTGTATATGTATATACTGCAGAATTGTCGTTTTAAGTATATACATGACTAACTGGTTAACTACATCCAAAAAGGATTTTATAAAATGTAGTAATTAACTAATTAGCAACTTTTTGGCAGTTAAGATAGAATAGGATAGAAGATTCAAATACTTGGAAATATAAATATTAACATTATTACTGAGGATTATTATATTAATAATTATATTCATTGTATTATATTATTATTATTTATATATACATATATAAATCACATGACATCCTTGCTTCACTCCATGTTGTGGAGCGAAATCCTCACTGTCAGGTGAACAATGATTTGAGATGATTAAACTGACCTAGTAACTGACCGATTTAAAATGAATTGCGACAGAATCACAGAGACTCTCCAGCCCCGCTGAGTCACACTTCATGAAAGATGGAAACAGGGTGTCGCTGTCGCTTCTGTTAAAATGTTGCTGTACGCTGAAGACCAGCAGCAGTTGTATGGACATTCAGGGTGACTGATGGGTGAAAGTCTACCAAAAGGGGTTTGTTTCCTTTCACGTGGCAAAAGTGGTAGGGGGCACAATGCGTCACTTATAAGAAATAATGATGGAATGTAGTGACATGAATTTGGCCATATTGCAATTTTGATAATATTATGCAACGCTAATTGACGTAAGTTTATTCCATTAACAGGAATGAGCTTGTTCAAACTCAGCCAATACTGGGGACATGCTGAAAACTACAGGAGCAGGGTAGCAAAAGTAAATATAAGCTTCAGATCTGAGTGTGATGAACTTTTTTTTTAAAAGAGTATTGAGAGTTGATAGATTTTTGGACGTGTGAAGGGTAAGAAGGGGCCTAATCAGACGATAACAAGGAGAAATAAAGAAATCTTTCTTCATTTGTATCACTTGGCCTTTGCTGTTTGTGTTGTTTGGCCACGCTCGGCCTGACAGAGTAAGAGCCGAAGAAAGTGTCATGCCTTTTACATAACCTGGCATTCATTGTGAAGCTCTTTTTACGAACCGTAAAAAAAATATTCATTTCCCCTCTGACCTGTTTTCCAATAAAGTCTCCAAACCCATAAAAGGGTTTGCTTTTCATTTATTTTTATTTGAAGAACTTTGAAATGCAAATGTTTGTTTCCTTGCATGTAAAAATTTAGAGAAGCGATCTTAAAGGAGCAATTTGATGTGAAATATGAATTCTGGCCATTTTACATCATCCCTTACATAAACATGCGGGTTCTCAGTGCGAGTCTTTTTGTGCTGTTAAATGAGTGTATTTTGGCAGCCAGCAGTGTACATATACTGATGCGTTGCCTCTTTCTTGCTGGACTCCTTCATGGCTCAGAGCTCTTGAGGCTTGTAGAAGACTGGCATCTTTACAGTGGCCTCGATTGGTCATATTTCTGTGTCAAATGACAGGTCTGGCCCTGTAAAACCGTGGTAAACTCTGCAATTACATTTACAGCTACAGCTATCAAGGACATGGGTAACAAGGCCTGTTGATGTTAGCTGAATTGTGGTTTTGGGGTCTATATGTTAATACCTAAACTTTTCCAGAACTTGATTGAAAGTGCATCCTCGCTAAGTGTCATTTTAAAAATAAATCCGCTTTTTGTTCTAAGCTGAATAAGACAATGCAATCTTTAGAACAATAATTGTTTCAAAATGTTTGGATGTTTTATTGTTCCCAGTGTGAATAAATTCATTCTCAAACATTTACAAATGACATAAAGAAAGACACTTTGTGCTGGACTCCAGTGCTAAACTGCCATGTGTGTGCAATCAGATTTGAGTAACAAGATAATCAGACGGCTAAACATGAATTAAAAATAAACTTGAATTATTCATCACTTACAGTAACTCCTGAGACCCATTGAACCGTTTTACAAATGTATTCTCAGCTGAATTCCGCAGTGAATTCAGCATCGACGTCATCCTAAATACTTGAAACTTGTTTGGAAAGCTCAGGCGTTTCTCTGAGACGACAAGTTACAGCACAAGCACTGATGTTTTATTCAACATGTCAGCCGTGCCAAATGCGTCTACGTACAAAGTCCGACCCCAGCGCTTGAACCTAGCGAGAGGCCCGAATCCGCGTTGGTGGTTGTTTGAAGGCCAAAGTTGTCAGAAAATGCGGCTGCACACACATCAACAGCGGCGGCACACGTGAGGACACAGGCATGTCGATACGGTGGGAAATGGTGGTCAAATCAAAGACCTTTAATGAAAACTGAGGAAAGTGAGAGGGGCTGGGTATGATGGGTATGAGAATGGGACAACGACGACATCTGAAACGTGAAATAATCAGTATATTATTCACCTAGAGCCAGAAAGTCATATTATTATTAACTATTTAGTTTATGATTGCGTGATTAGTACTTGTCACAGTTGTTTAGCTGTGTCCCTTTATGATGACAATAATGCATTTATGTTCTTCTGTAACTTAGAGAACAAAGCTGAGTGAAACAGTCAAAGATTTCACAATAACACAACCCAACTACTGCAGTATTACGATGCTTGTGCACACTTAACGTGTCCCGTATCGTGTTACCGACAAATCCTGAAAAGCCTGTAACACAGTAGGCCTGTGTGTCCCTCTACAGAACAGCAAACACACCGTCAAACCCGATGGAGCGATGCAGAAGGCAACCGGGCTGTGTCATGCCGTGGAACGAGCAGCAGGTATTTGTTAGGTAATCAACCTTTGAATAAGCTAGAGGCCGAGGTTGTGTTCAGGAGCAGCAGGGCTGTTTTGACTAAGCCATCTCAGCGAGGGCCCGGTCATGGAGACTCCCAGCATTTGCAAAAGATTAGCGTCCTAGTCCTGATGTACTGAGCTCAGGTCAGGTAGAGTGCAAGTGTCGGACGCGAGGCAGGTTTCACCCTATCGCTCGCATCAGCGGCTCTCACACAGAATATCTGCTAGTCCGGGTACATGAGACACACCGAATAATGTGATTAAAAGGTTTTGGAGCAGAGTTTGGAGTTCGCTGAGGGGAGAGGAGGAGGTTGTTCCTTCATAAGGCAGCTTTGGTCACCACAGTCTACTATCGGCAGCGCCAACGTGGTCCCATGGGAACGCGGGTCCATGCAACTTAAAAAAAACATGTCATGCGTCATGTTGATCCCTTTTTGACCGTTTCACATTTATCCCACTTCTATTGTGAAGACATCGTGCACCATTTCAGCAGTCGAGTGAAGTCGACATACCGAATGGATGTTCTCTCTCTCATATTCCTGTTCATATATTATTGGATATTACATTCTTACCATGGCGGTACTCTCATTGTGTCTACATGCAGCATCTATTGCTGGTCCGTCCGCCCCGTCTCTTCTTTTTCCATTTTTAAAAAGTTTTTTTTTTTGGCAGATCTCCCTCACGCTGATTGTAGGTCGAGGGACAGAGGGTGTTGTACTTTGCAGGCTGTTCAGTTTCATCGAGGCCGTTGTAATTGGTGATGTCAGATTGAACTGAAGCAGGTAGTGAGTAAGACAATGACCCCTTGGCCGCTGCTCTGTGGATTATAACAACTATGAAAGAATAATAATCTGCCCCAGGCAGGATTTTCTCCCTGTTTCATGGATGTTGACATGTTTCATCCCGTTATCTTGTCAAAATTTGCTGCTTGAGGACGTCAAGCTACACAGTCCATGGCAACATGACACAAGTAAAGTCTGGACAAAGTCATGCATTAATATTTCATACACACACACACACACACACACACACACATATATATACATATATACACAGTACACACACACACACACACAGATGTTTCATTCATTCTCTGTGACCTTTTTGTGTCACAGTTCAGTTTGCTCAGTACTTTTGAACACTTCCAGAGTATCTATGCTGAATAAAGAAATAACAATAGTCCCCATGCTCTCAGCCTATCTTTAGCCAAAGGACCAAACAAAAACCAACTGTGGAAGAACAATAAAATAATTTGTCCATGGAGAAGGGTGCAGATAAATTCTGCGAATCAATTTGCCAACTGGCTGAAGCTCCAGTGAGCTGAGCCAAGTGCTCAGCACCTGGCTGTCACGAGTCTGACGTTGCCTAATTCATTTCCACTTTCGAACACACGCCCATTAAATCACAGTACGTACGCGCTGAAAGAGCCTGATTAGGCCTCTTATCGGTATTAGTCAACATGTGTGTTGAGCTGATTTTTGAGGGCAAAAGTTAGACAAACAAAGCGAGGAGAGGGATCTTGCTTTTTTTCCCGCTGTTTCTCACTCTCTCTCTATCATCCAGGAAATCTCTGACTCAGCTTCAGTGAGGACAAACTGGGGAAAGAGCCAGGTACTCACCCGAAATATTCTGGTCGAAAAAAAAATCATCGTGATATATGACATTTCCTGCTACAGAAAGGTTTATTGGTTACTGAAGCCGTGTGAACTTGTGCCTTATCTGCAAGGATCCAAAAAACTCGCATGTAAGATGAGAAATGCCTGTTAGCCAATGGCTTTTGGCTTCGGCATGGAGTTTGAACACTGAAATAAGGGAACAGGCCGTAAATGACATGCCGGCTCGAGGAGCAATGCGCTGTTTCCCACTTTGCCCGCATCCTTGTTCTGTATCAGAAAGGCGATATTTCATATGTAAAAACTAAATGACGGACTTATCGAATAACATACATTACATGCAAGGACCCATAAGCAAACACAAATAAGGATGTTTTATAAAGTGTGCGTCGATTAATAGGGTTGTTAGAAATAAATATCAGTTGCTCAGCATTTACTTTGCCAGGAACTATTTCTTACTTCCAAAAACACACACACAAACACACACACACACACACACACACACACAAGGGAAAAAACACAACTGACCTGTGTTGCAACAAATTCTTTTCTGGGCCAAAAAACCTCTTTTGCACTGCAGTGCTTTAACCTCCTAACTTGACTTTTCTGTACTAATTAGCTGCATCATTTGTTTTACTCCAAAAGACGCCTGCGCTTCAGAGTTCATGAAGTGGCCGATCTTGTCCTCCACTTTGTCCCGATTATCTGGATTTATGCGTCTATTAAAACACAAACATAGTCCAAATCTGCTCTTGAATAAAACTGCCAACAACAAACCCCATAAGAGATCCTTAGTGTCCCACATAACGTTTGTGTTAAGCAGTGTATTATAGGAGCTGACTTCAGGGTCTTGAGGGGAATGTTAAGCATGTTAATGAAGAGAACATACCGAGGCGATCACTCAGTATAATATGGATCCATTTAACACACTTACTGCACAGCACATAGGAGCCAAATAAAAAAAGGGCTTCTTACTTTTATTCTTGGCGACTATAAATCAGAGGACAGAAGGAATTGTCTGCTACAAAAATACCATTATATCTTGATTTAGGAGTTCAGGACAACGCTGCCAACGGAATAAAACAGCACATCCTTCTTTTAGATGCATTTTCATGTAGATCATGTAAGCCAGCAGATACTACACGAGCCAGTAGATAGATAGACAGATGGTCTGAGTGGTTCCAGTGCAAACTTCCGGGCTGAGCTGCCAGCTCGTCTGTGCGATGTGGTCTTCAGTTCCAGGGGGTGAAATTAATCGCCATCCCTGGTGGGCTGCGACATCTGTACAGTAAATTATCTTCCTGCAGACTGCATCCACGACCATTTAACCAAAAAGTGACTGACACAAGCAGCAGAATTCACTCTTGGATCGGCCCAGATCGCCTTGAATATAAACGAACGATATGTTGAAAATGAAATGTTGTCACCTGTAAGTCAACAGTCATCTGCCCCGTGTTACTGTAAGACATCACAAAGCGAAGCAGTTTTAGAAAACAGTAACTTCTGGAAAATACAGTTTTGTATTCCTCTTGTTTGTTGTTCCAGTTCAAGGGTTTTCGTGCAGAAACATATTTCCCACACACTGAAAAAAAACACAACAAAAACAGTGAGCTTCACAGCAACACATCATGGGAAATTGCATCCTCTTATCACGTACACCATCTCCTCGCTCTGATATTAGCCCACTGAAAAACAGCCTTCGCTTTCAAATATAATTGTCTGTAAAAAGTCTGTAAAAATAACCCGAAGCACAACAGATCACAGCTCTGGCAGGGATCCTCAAAACTTTATTAACGTCCAGATTTTTGGACTGGCGGGGCTCCCAGCTCCTTCAGATGTGAACATTCACCTGAAGAGGTACCAGAAAATCCTCCACTTCCTCACATTATGCAGCAGCGTGCTCTCCAGGTTTGCTCCACGTTTTGACAGGACACCATCTGCGCTTCACTGCCCGCAATTCATCGCATGAACAGGATATTCACCCGTCGCTCTCAGGGGAACTGAAATGAGCAGATGTCAAGAAATACATCATAGATTAACCCTGCCAGTCATTTAAAATATGTCCCCTGCAATATGAAACCTGTCTGTCTATCCAGGCCAAAACATGTATAAATATTTGAGACCAAATATGTACAGAAGCAATAAACAGATCAGACTCTGCGTTATGTTTGATGTCACCCCACATCATTCCCGACAAGCCGGAGTAAAATGTCTCGAAGCAACGTTTATCCTCTCGCTTGCCAGTTTGCTCTTATTAGTCCTGCGCAGCAAACTAATAGAGTGCAGGGGCTGGATTGCATCGCACAACAGGCAAAAGTAATTCTCCGGGCTTCTATTAACGAGCACCAATAAACTATATAAACTCCACTATTAGACTATATAATGTTGTTCATAGTCCTCTGGGGCAGCATCAGCCAATGGTGCAGGGTGCTGACTGGGCACTGCCCCATGGCAGCTTCCTGGCAGAGACGGCGCAGAGCGAGAGCAAGAGGATAAAACTCGAGTTCTCTGGCTGCTTTCTGCTCCGCTCTAATGAAGTCAAAAACAACTCCAGCTCGCATCATGTTTGCCCACTTGTTTCTGACCGCTCGGCTGCAGCCAACATTTGATTGGCTGGCTGATAAACATGGCCACCTTGTAAAAACAAGCCAATGCAGACACCATTTCCAACAAGTCGGCGACCTTACTGAAAAGGTCTCATGTACGCAAAAAAGACGATTTCATGAACGTTTCTTCATATGACAAACGCAGCTGATAACAGGATATCGTTGGCTGGAAATGATGGATGAGCAGCGGTTTACACACAGTCTTTGTTCTTGCGTATTCATACAATTCAGTGGAGCCCACATCTGACTGCTGCCATCCCCTCGTCTCTGTCTGTCTCTCCTTCAGGCTGACAGCTGTAAGGGCCCGAGTCAGCTCTGGCAGCGCAGCCGAGGACGGGCCGTTTAGCTGCCACAGAGCGAGCGGAGTGGATTTTTCTTTGATGAAACACAGCCGCATCGAGCCAACAATAGCAAGTGGCCCAGTTGAGATGTAAATCAAAAACCCACCCGTGTGCTAAGTCATACACAGAGGTCTGCGAGAGGAGTTACTGTCTGCTGTCTGAAAACGCATGAGTAACTCAGACTGTATAGACGTGTGGTCAGCTGGGGCATTCCTGTCCAGAGCCAACAGTCACACGGAAGGAAAGGTGTCGCTTTGTCAGTGCTCCGAATGGCAGAAAACATAAACCCAATCTGGTCTAATCCACAGCAGTTGGCAGTTTAATCCTCTCATCAGTGAATGAGTAGTGTGCGAATCTTTGTAAGGCAAGGTCGGAACCATAAATCCATTTTTATGATGGCATAGAGCAGCCAGCTTTTCCTCAGACTGAGGTCCAGAGCACATTTCTTCTGGTATTTCAGAGATATTTCGACACTTACTCAAACCAAATCATATTTTTGCTGTGTGACCATTTGGATTCATTGGCAGGATGCACAGGCTCTTGAAAGTCAGAATAACTTTGGTTACAGTGAGAGGCCATAGCCCTACCACAATGGTCACATAAGAATGAGAGGGTTTGACCTGAAAAGAAGGAGCCGGACAGCGGAGAGGCAGCAACAGCACGAGTTTCTTCATGCATTGCTCAACTGCAGCTCAGCATCATATCCTCCCCATGACTCTCCTTCTCTCTTCTTAAAAGTAGTCTCAGTTAGTTGATGCAGCGCTCATCTCTTCCTCCTACCTACTTATTATCTGTTTCCACGCACGTCATCCGTATACCATGTCAGACTGAGGTGATTCAGCCGAGCAGATGCCAGATCAGCGGAGCTTTCTCACTCACTCTCTGGTGGCTGTGACTCAGGACTCATTCCATTACCCAGCATTCACTCCTCTTCTCCTTAGCCAGACAGACGTTTTACGGGAATACCGCTGCAGAATCATCATCGCCGAGCTTCAGCTTTATGAATCAATGGAACATGCTGCAAACATTACACCCTGCAACACCCTTCCCAGGCAGCACCCTCACATTTGCCCATAACTCACTGCTGAGCTCATAGCCGACGCAGAGGACATGGGCCCACGCTTTTTCTTCTTTCATGGGAATGTATTGACTGTTGAGAAAATCGGAATGTTACAATCACAGCACAACATTGAACGTACCCGCAGGTATTCTGCCACGTGGCTCAGAGGAGGGAAAAAAAACAGGCAAGTTTTTGCCTTCATGACCTGATGACAGTGATTATCAATCAATTAGTAAAACAAAGTCTGCTAAAGTTTAAAACTGCATTAATTGCTACTTCAGTCAGTATTTTTCCTAAAAACGTCTGCAGATTGGCCTGATAAAAGAATGAACTGTTGTCACTGACCCTTTAAAAAGTGACAGAAAGAAAAGAAGTCGAAAAATGTTTTTGAGCATCAGGTTGTAAAAACAAATACATCAGATAAAAAAGGAGGTGTGAGTCAATTGATCTAATCCAATAGACCCATCAGCTGGTCTATTAATTATATAGCTCTTGAACTTTTACCGATTTACGTTGAATATGCCTGAATCTTCCACCTGAGTCAAATTTAGCACTCTTAGGTAATAGTTGTCCAAGTTTCTACCTCTAATATCTCCCTCATTGTTTTTCATCACATGATCTGCATGAGATTTTCATTTGTTTAGTAGCAAGAATTCAGTGGGATCAACAGCACACAACACAACGCCGGACTCACAGACTCTTGAACCACAGAGATCCAACCGTGCACACTTTCTACAGTGACAACCTGCCGTCCTAGGAGCTTGTACCATTCGGCCCATTGATATTTTTTAGGCAGCGAGTAAACACCACCAATGAGGCAGGAAGAGGATGACTCTTAACCTCCTGATTTACACATGTTCCTGTGTGTTTGGTACAGAGCCGCAGCCAATGCCAAAGGAATCACTGCGATGCACTTTGAGTTAACGTGATGATGTGTGCAAACATCAAAATTAATGCAATAATCGGCCCGATTTATGGGGCAGTTTAAGAAACTGAATTACCGCTGAAAGAGCTAAAGAAAACATTTGCCCTGAATTACAGCTAAATAAACATTTATGTGACACCAATGTGAAGACTCTCACATGAAAGCATCAAGACAGCAGATTCATACACGGCAGTGTGAGCGCCTGTTCGTTTGTAGGCTCAGCCGGTGGATATTTTTGATGGACTTAATTCAACATATCTTATTACAACATCGAGGAATGCCAGCTAAGATAAGACATCAGGAAGAGATATGAAGATAAAACCTTACAGAGGTTTAAGAGCTCACGGTGAAATCTATCCCATGCAGGTTTTCGGTGTCATAAATGAAGCCAGTTATCCTGTGGGGCTCTAACCGATGAATGATTTCATTATCAACTCATCCGCCAATTACGACCACAAATAGGGTACAAAATGCCACAGAAATGAGGATAAGACGATATCGCTGTGGAGATTATTTTGTCTGCGAAACAGCCCACAGCCGGTGAGCGAGAGGGATCAGTTGTATGAATTATAATATACACACAACATTAATGTGATAATAATAACTTACTAAAAGCGCTTACTGTGCGCACATACAGCCAAAACTATTCACCAGCTACTGGCATGCTGTTATTAAACATTGGACACAGCAAAGGCTCCAAGTAGAGCTCATATGGTCTGTTGTTTCTCATAACAGTCAGATTATCGACCCTGACTCTCGTGTCTACGAATGCTTCTGGGGAAAACACAGGAAACTAAGTCAGGTTGAGGGAATTCAACATCGACGCCAATGCCACTTCACCACAAAAACATGTGGTCATACATGTATATGCGTGTATGTCCCTGTTCCAGTGTGTAGCGTCGACGTGGACACTGATTGAGGGATTTTATAGGTGAAATCATGCGAGCACGCGTGTGCATTTACATACAGGTGTGTGTGTGTGTGTGTGTGTGTGTGTGTGTGTGTGTGTGTGTGTGTGTGTGTGCGTGTGTGTGTGTGCTGCTGGTGTGAAAACATGTTATACTATGTAGGGGCTTATCGAAAGGAATCAGTGTGTGTGTTGGCAGAAGATGACAGAGAAGAACAAGCCAGTAAAAAATGTCCGACAATGATCAAATCCAAAGGTCCGTCACTCGTCTCGTTATAGGTCGAAAGCAGCAGACAGACCTCTGCATTTATCTGAGAGAGGGAGCGAGGGACTGCAGCACATTTTCCGCTCACAAAAAAACAACTCACAGCAGCGTCGCAGCCAGAAGAAACTCTAGCAAGGTATCAAATGATGCTGGAGTACACACTTCATTCCAGCATACCGTATATATTCCCTTTCAAAACGATTCAAGTGTTGTTGTTTTTCTTGGGAAACGAAATATTTGTCCTGCTCGGTGGTACTGCAGTATGATATTTATAGTATTCGCAGCATGATGAGGATGATCAACCGTCCTTCTGTGAAGAACACGGGGTGTTTGGATTGTAAGAGTAAGGCTGAGTCATTTTCATTGAGGATATTTGTCCTGCAGTCTGTGTCCGCTCTTTCTGTCTCACAACCTGTCGGTGTTTCAGCTTTGTAATTCACACCTTGACGCCTTCCTTAAATATAAACACACTCCTACGCACACACCGACGGAGTTCAGTTCAGATGTCAGTGTGGCAAATAAGAGCAGCGCTGAATGTCTCGCCGCCTGTAACCCAGAAGATATTCAAGTGAGGATTAGATGAAACATCAGCTCCATCTTTTATCACTGACATCGCTGAGTAATTGTTCCCATTTCACCATCGAGGTCAGAAATGTCCCCCTGATATCTCATCTCTATTAGGATAAATCTGAGACGATGTTTGTTCAGAGATTCCTTTGAGGATAAATGCAAAGAAATGTCTGTGAATGCAAATAAACTCCAGCTCTGTGCTACAAGGGGAGGACGGAAAGTGACATAAAAAGCACGGTGAATAATGATCGAGAAGACTAATGATCGACTCTGGCTGATATTCAGTGTGTTAGTATGGAACAGAGGGAGGAATAAAAGGAGCTGTGCGTTAAACTGACTGCAGTTACCAAAAAGACAAGTATATTGTAACGGTCTACAGATCCTGGCCACATGCTTTGACTGTTGAGGGAACATTTTTAGCTGGCTACAGGACTTTCCAAGCGCTATTCATAAACCAGGAGATGATTAAAATATCAGTCAATCGCCTCAGAGGGTCAAATATGCACGCGTCCTCCTCAATCTGCTCGACATCATCCACGAACACATCTCCCATTCCCAGACTTTATGGGAAGCCAGTTCAAAAGCATTGTGGAGACAATGAGACGATTCATTCTGGTCGGGGATGCTGCGGATGGAGCTGAGGGCACAACTGAGCTCCGAGAGAACTTATAAATGCCGGGACACATCCAGCAGACATATGGTTTGTGTTTAGAACGAAGAAACAAGAATCAAATACGTTGATCCTCCTCTTGCTGCAAGGATGATTGCTAATATAAAAGTCTGCTCTTCCTAATCATAATTTGGGATGGGGCTGTGATTACCTCTGCCCTCTCACAACAACACAGGGTCTAAACAGGATGGAGCACTCTGGAAGCCCAGTTTCCACTCTGGATGCGACGGTGCTCCTTCCATCTGTGTAATCGTTGTTTTACTGTTTTCACTTTCTCTAATGAGCTCATGGCAATTTTTTGAAAATATATTTCCAAGAGAAATTCCCGCTCCCAACATGGCACTCATCGTCCTGTGAACTTTATTCTGTCATGCCGTGTTATCCTACGTACGCACCCTTGCTTGGCAGTTCTTCTCTCTGCTGTACATCACTTGTTCCCATGGTCTTTGTGCGCTTGAGACTTTGATTCTGGTCTTATTTATGAATTGGCCAGTGATCCAAGGGAGCTCTGGGTTTAATTATCAGACATAATCCACAACTGCTCTCAGCACAAACGGTAAACCCTCATGAAAAGGGTGAGGAGCCATCCGGGGGCAGCATTACTTCAGATAAATACACCCATATCTCAGCAGCCTACAGTTTATTAAGTGCTTTTTTAACACCTAATGTCCACAGTACGTTTATGTGACTGTCATGGCATTAATCACACACACTCGTTCACACATACACGCTCAGATGTTTTTTTTTTTAAACTTTGAACAAATGAACCATCTTTTGTTCCTACCTTGCACCGGCGGGAGAGAGAAGCAGGAGCGCGGAGCTTTGGCGGCCAGATGCGCTTTTTCCTCCGCGGCGTTGGGGCGTTTGGGGCTGCTCATCTGGGTGTCATTGGGGCTCCGGTAAGTCTGACCGGCGCGCCGGGCGCAGATGTCCGCCCTGCCGCCGTACACGGACAGCGCGCGTCCGCCGGTGAAGTCGGTGAAAGCTGGAGTCTGACAGCGGCTGACCATCCCGAACAGGGCTGAGGAGTTCTGCATCGAAGTGTCGGCTGTCCCATCCAGTGTGCAGCCGCTGCTCGCATTACCTGAGGAGAGAAGACATCCCCGGAAACAGCATGAAGCAGCAGCCGGTTAGTTGGTAACAGTTAGTCGGTTCGTTCATCCGTGCGCAGCCAACATGCACCTTTTTCCAATTAGCCTTCAAGGAGGAGAACAGGTCTGATGGTGCACGTCAGCATGTTGATCAAACTGGGAGTCATCTGCGAGCCTGATCGATAACATCCACTCAGTGGATCAGAGATCAGGCATCAGCATCCTCTCTCTCTCTCTCTCTCTCTCTCTCTCTCTCTCTCTCTCTCTCTCTCCTCCAATCAACACTCGGTCCGTGTGGCTGTGGGAGGTTTGACATCATGTGCACACACTTAAACAACCTGAGCTTCACGTTCGGTGTTATCACAGTAATTATTACGTTCGTGCTCCAGGAATTTCCCTTGTAACATCGCGTGTTCGTGAAACAACGCGATATTTCGTGCACACTGCAACTTGTGCAAAGTGTGTGCAGTTTTCTCGTTGACTTTCACGTGAATTAATTGGAAAGTTGCATAGGTGACGTGGCATGGACACTGTGGACTGCAGTTTCCATTTGGACATGTGTGACTGAGGAATGAGCTGCTCCCTCTGCTTTAGGGAAATCAAACTGGCGTATGACGTGAGATCATACATCGAAGAAATATGACTTAATGTACAAACTTTGGATGGTTTCCACACATGCCTCCCTGGTGAATGAGCATGTCAAAATAAATGCTTGGGGGAAAAAAACCAAACTAATTCTTGTATTTGTATTTCAGCCGCCAAGAATATTTTTTGTTGAAATTATTAAATGTCCTTTTGACCTCTGGACTCTTGAATATGTTTGACTGACAGTCAATCCAAAAGAAAATATTGGTGCCAGTGTTCAAATTGATCTTACAGCCTGAGATTTGAGTTAAGAATAATTCACTGTGAAGTGCAATAATTCAAATAGTTAAGAAACAACTAACACAATGCAGCGTCAAAGTCTTTGCAACACATTTCCAAGCTGCTCTCAGTCTCAGCTGCTGTGCCACAGCGCCATTTAGTGGATTTTACAGGAAGGAGAAAGTCCAAAGAGAGGAAACTACTGACGCCTGGTGCCTTTGGGTGCTGTTGGAAATGTGACCTCTGTAGGTTTTGATCAGCAAAGTTACAAAAACGTCCTCTAGTCAATGCTAACCAGCTAATTCCCCAGTATGTGCAAGTTAAACCTTCGGGAACTTTTGAAATATTCAGTGAATGGTAAATGAAACGGTGCTAGCCATAGCTTACATTTAGTATCTACTTTGTGCGTCAGCTGCTAGTGTATACATTTTCATGTGATATTCGCAGGCTTTGGGACCCGTAACCAGAATAAGTGGAGGAAGATGAATGAATGTATGAATTTGCAATCGTTCATCAAATATATTTACACCATAATATCGACAGCTTGTACTTCATGCAGTAACTTTGAGTCTGAGCTCAAAGCCACATCTGGTGTAAAACATTTGGAATCAACAGTCCATTGTTCTAGAACCATCTGTGCATGTGATGGAGGAAGTGTAGTGCAGGCAGGGGGTGTGGCTTAGTACAAGTCAAGAGTAGATTATGCTACATTTTCCCTAACTATATTTAAAATCACTGTTAATGGTTAACCTTCCATTTAAGTAGTCGTAATTTAAGTAATTTCCAGGTTTGTTAATGCAAAGTAGAGAAGAGCACACACATCCAAAGTATTACAGGTGCAGGGCTAACAAGCAAACAGACACACTGTTGTAGCTCCTCAAATGTTAATCGTAGGCTATAACATCAACGTTTCGAACTCATAGATTTCAACCATCCTGACCGTTCATGTGGGTCTGCGACGAGTGGGTGACTGGAACAGGTTGTACCCTGACGTTCACCCGTTGACAGCTGGGAATGAATGAATGAATGAATGAATGAATGAATGAATGATAATAATAATAAGTAACCCACAAATTGGTGCGTTTCTTTTGTATTTAAATTTCATGACATGTAACTAGTTATTCCTCAACACTGAGTTATATCATAAAGGCCATAACCAACAGTCACTTCTCCACTAGTCATTAATGTGTGGTCATGTAACTAAAGTTCTTTCTGCCATCATCCGCTGGTGTTTTACTAGATGTTGCCATAGATGTTGCTGCTAAAAAAATTGTTAATGCAACTTCTCATTGCGGTCCATATCTGTGGAACACACGTCGTGGTAATATCAGGGAAACCAGCTCTTTAAATGTTTTGAAATGTTTTTAAAGATAAAACGTTATGACCCAGCTAAGGTGGGATGTTCCAGCTGCAAAGGACACTGAGTGTGGATGGTTTAAAAGAAGACATCGCACAGACACAAAGAATTCCAACAGAAATTAATCTAGAACAGTCAAGGGGCAATCGGTGTTGCCAAAAATACAGATGGTCGGCAGAGCAGCCACATATAGACACGTGTATATAGACAATGACTATGTCTATGTGTTGTGGTAACAACAACTACAACTAAATACAGACTTTTAACTTTTAACAGACTTTAATTGGGGTTAGCTTTTTAGCAAGAGATGTCTGGTGCCGAGTCAAGGAAGGAGAACAAAAGTGTCATCGATTCATATTCTGTGGACTGCTGTTCTGATGACAAAGTCCTTTTGATTTGTGTAAATGACTTCAGAGAGGTAAAATACAAACGCCGGGATTAGAATTTTTTTTTTTTTTTTTAAGCATGACCTCGCTTTGTCAGCAAAGTTTCTCTTCTCCTTCCTCTCACAATCCACGTCACTGGACGGTCCGAGCGCACGGACGGGTCCCTGAAGGCAACTGCTGTCGGGATTTGAATGGAGTGGGCGGGGCCAGCGTCCGGCAGCAGAGCCTCCGCTGGGGATTTTTCAGCTGGAGACACTGGGACTCTTCTCCACCGAGCAGCAAACATGTTTGTGCAAAAACTGGGGGTCTACGTGTGCACCGCGTTCATGATTTGCTACATGATATGTTTAACGATCCTCCTCAACATCTTGAATTTTATTTCGCCGAACTTCGCCAAGAAGCTAATCCTCCGAATGGGTTGGAGGATAACGATGACGCAGAACCCCAAATTCAAGTACGAAGATTGGGGTCTGACGTTTACGTCGTTGGCTTTCATCAAAGCGGCCTCTCAGCACCTGTGGCTGTCTCTGGGACAGGAGGCTTTCGCCGGAGGAGCGGCTCCGGACACACCTGTGGTCACCATGGACGGGACGCGGACGAGTATCCGCAAGTTCCTGAAAGGTGCTAAAAACGTCCGCTCCAGATGTGTTCGAGCCCCCCCCCCCCCCCCCCCCCCCCCCCCCCC
>CAAKHB010007339.1:199208-251862 GCA_901007665.1 Aeoliscus strigatus
ACTGACTGTGTTGAATGTGCCACCAAATATTTGGCTTTTAAATTGTGTTGTTTCTATCAACACCCTCCAGCTGTGGTTTGGGCTCTGTTGGATGTTACTACAGGAAAAAAAAAGTTACATAACTGATGAAATGTCCTCCTCATGTCAGGTCTTATGTCTCATGCAAGGGCAGGGGAAGCAAAGGTGCAGCTGGAGTCCTGTTGATATAACTCCTGTATCTGTTGCGCAACAGCCGGTTATTCTGCTGCATTTGCAGTCCTCTAAACGTGCTGTCTCTCTGCTTCAGACGGCTGGGCCTTCAACAACAACTACGACATCAATCAGCATCAGAGTCTGGAGGACAGACTGTCCGCAGCTCAGATCCTGGTCCAGAAGGAACCGCTGTGTCCAGTGGTTGTGGACGACATGACTAATGTCACCACAGTAAAATACGGCGCGCTGCCTGAGAGGTTTTACGTGCTGCAGGCTGGGAAGGTCCTTTATAAGGTGAGATCTGACAGCTGATGGTGCAAACTAGAAAACAGACCCGACACTCGCTGCTCCTGTCATGCAATAGGGAGATTAGACGTAATCACGACCGCAGATCGGACTTCAGTGTCTCTCCTCACGCAATCGCGTGACGAGTCATGGACAGTCAGACTGGATTCTTGGCCTGGAGCCACGCTTATATCAGCGATGCCAAAATATGTAGGCTGACACATACAGAGATGCAGAGATGCTGTTGGCTGTTGATTTCATTGCCATTAACCTTCTTCCCTGTTTGTTCTCCAGGGTGGGATGGGACCTTGGGGCTACTGTCCACAGGAGGTGCGTTCATTGCTGGAGAAGATGAAATAAGGTTTTTCAGTCCATGTCTGAAAACCTTTATTTGCCACCCAGCCAGTCTCACAGAACCAATGCTGTCCACTTTATAACTAACAGCTGATATATCACAACATGCATAGAATTGTAATGGATGCACAGCCTTCATAACAGCATCTCCTCCAGCAGCCATTACAGACAATACAAATATGTAAACACTCAACACAATGTGAAAGAAACCGTGATCTCAGGCATCAACAACCTCTTGATCTCGCTTTTCCGGTGTTTCTTTGTGACGGCTACAGACGAAACCTTTGGATTCTGTAACCAGATGTAACCTGAAACCCAGGTGGGCTGGTCGAGAGTTTGTGTTTGAGGTCACAAAGAATGAAAGAATGCACCCACTGAGCACCTCCAGGGGTTTAAAAGCTCTTCTTCAAAGATTCTTGGCTCAATCTTTCAGGCTTTCAGAATTATAGTTTTTAAATGAAACACTCAGAAAAGAAAAAATAAATCCCAACATGGCGAATTTTGAAGTCCAGCGTGAAAACTAGATATAATACTGTAAGATTTGATGATGTAAAGGGACAGACCCATGTGATTAAAGCCATCGCAGGAATTGTTTTAGTGACAGAAATAATCTAATGTATTCAACTTGTGGAGACATTCTCGTCATTCATTTTTCGTGGGAAAAATTAGAGAAGAACTACAAACCAGATGACAAACCAGGGAAACTAATTTAGACAACTGTGGTGAGCTGTTGCTACAAAGATCTAACAGGAAAAAAATCCGACTGCTTTTCAACTCCCAGAATAAAGATGGGAGGTTATCTCATGTCCAAGAATGCTCCATATAATTCCATAGTTGGCTGCTTTTTACATGACGATTGCAGCACAAACATGCATCTGCTGTAATTTGATGAATTAAAAGTACTTTCTTAGATTTATATCGGTGTATTTGGGATTTGACACTTGTAGAATTATCATATTATGTACAACTTCTAATACACTTCTTCTGTGGAATAAATTTCATTTCAACTACAGGAGTTTTTTATATTGAGAAATACAAGCATTTCTTAAGGATGGTGTAAATTGTGGTCGTGTAAAATAAAACTGCTCATCAAGTCTATTAATCAAAACCATCTCTGAAGTTTTTTTTTTTTTTTAATGAATCATGTGACTTCATGTTTGTGCTCTTTGCAAATGTCTGACCAATGAGCAACTGCACCCCTTTGCGTCCTTATCTGATGAAATGAGGTTGTACCCCAGGAAAACTAGCTTTGGCTGTAGCAAAATCTAATGGGGAGCCTCAAAAAAAAGCACTAAATAAGGTAAACGGTGATGATTTTCATTCTGCTGTAGAGTTAAATAGTACAATAACAAGAGGAAGCTTTTTTGTACTTCCTCCAACGCAAGCAGATATAGTCATATGAGAACAATATATGATTATGACTTTTACCTGATGCGGAATTGTTGTTCGCTTGCATTATCCAGTTTTGTGTAAAAAGTAGTTTTTACTCTTACGTCATGTTTTCTCTCTGCTGCCTGTTGACTCACGCAGCGGTCTGCAGCCACATGTGCGCTGGCAGTTGTTTACTGTCTTGTCTGGAAGTGATAGTGATAATGTACTTAATTCGGGTCATGCACGTGGAGCAATGTGGCATTCATGCCCCAATATGCGTGATTTTCTTCGTAGAAAATGAAATGTTACTCAGTTCAAATTTTTAAAAACCTGTTGGGTTTCTTTTCATGGAGAGTAAAATGAATTGTGTTCATTTATCAGGCATTTTAGTCAATCTTCGTGAAAAACCCTGAAGAAAAGTAAAATTAGGTCGGTTACCAAGCCCACTACTTGGGAGAGGTGACGGAACAAAGCAGTTGTGTGATCCCACAGCTTTCACAGCTTTGGAGGGGAGGCTTGGCTCGTGCCCAGCCAGGTCACATCCTGTGGGGACGAGCCTGCAGATCAGCCTGGTCTCTATTGTTGGATGGGGACCCGGACGCTGCCAGGTCCTTTCAACCATGAATCTGTTAAGATTCATGAATACTAATGGAAGAACAAAGCCAGCATGTAGAGCATGTTCTCTGGTTCCTGGAGTAAACAGCACTTGGAAGTTGCAGTTCCAGTGTAGTCCACCAGGGGGCAGTGTACGTCCCCTTTTCTCCACCTTGAGAGTGACATGAAAAATGGCTGGTTGAATCTTGAAAAGAAATACTTAAACTTTCGTCAAAAAGGGAGAATTTTTTTCTAAGCTCCACCATAATTTTGAAGGCTGCAACTCCAGAAACTAAAAATACACAAAAAATAAAGCTTAATAAATTAAAAGTTGCGCATGCACACTTACATGACGTTATCCCCAAACCAAGTGTTTGCAAAACTTAAATTTGCTTGTTTCATGTACACCATGGACAAATCTGTTATTCTGAATTCAGTTCGGCTCATCAGCGCTGATATTGTTCCTTGGGTACAAAGACCTGCAGATACACAAATATGTGCGTGTGGGGGACACCTGAAATCTACATAAATAAAATTGGACTTGACTTAAACCTCATCAAAAGATCCATTCAGTGTAGTATGAAAAGAGCAACAGGGGAGCAGTGAGGGAGCCAGTGAAGGAAGATTTACCACGGCCATTCACAGGAATCTGATATCACCGACCAACTAGAGCAGGGGTGTCCAATCCGGTCCTCGAGGGCCACCTATCCTGCAGATTTTAGATGTCACGCTGCTCCTACCTCACCTGAATCAGTCTCTGAAGTTCTGCAGAGACCTGACATTGAGCTGCTGATTTGAGTCAGGTGACTTCTAAAACCTGCAGGACAGGGGGCCCTCGAGGACCGGTTTGGACACCCCTGAGCTAGAGCTAGTCCACAACCCCAAGGCCTCATTCAGGCTGTTGGGCGGGACCTTTAATTGCTGGGATCAGGATGATCGGGTCAAACCTGTAAATCCTGTCTGCTCATAGATTCTGTGTGTGAGTTTTGCCGCCGGGGTTGAACCAGCCAAACATTCACGGCGCATCAGTTGAATAATTTGCATTCATCACCCGTTTATGTCGACAGTATTGACAGTAATATCCGATGTAAAACGGATACATACATTTACGCACAAAATAAACACAGCAAACACACCGAGTTAAGTTATTGTAAAATTATATTAACAAGCAATCTTTCCTCAATTTGAAATAAAAAAATATAAGCAAATAAAGGCAACATAGGACAGATGTGTATAATGCGTAATGTTCACAGGGGGGAAAAAAAATTCTCATCACATTTACAAGACTGCTGCTAAGTTTATAATGACGCCTACTAGAATCAGTTTAGAAAGCTTCGACTAACTTTGAATAATTGGGGCAATATATGTAGTCAAAGTTTGTATCAAAATATTTAAAAAAAATGTGCGGGTGGCCAAGAGGAAAACAGGGCAAAGGGGACGACCAGTGATACAGGAGACAAGTATGAACAACCAATATGCATGAGATTAAACATTGGCAGCTCGCTCAAAGCCATTTGAACATAATCAACCAAACCGGAAATTACACAGAAGGCTACGACAATGAAGAGCACAGAGTGTTAAGCACAGGCAGGTAAAGAGATACACACCAATTCTTAAAGCAGGTGTTCACACAGAAGAGCAGCACTAGGTAGTATGTTGTACACAGAGTCTCAGCATTCATGCATTCACTTCTTATGCCCAAGTCTGGTTTCCCTTGACTGAATACGACAGTGATCCAGCTGTTCAGATGAAAACAGCAAAGGGGGCAGAGCAGCATTGCTGTCCGCGACAAGAGACTGAAACTGATCGAACGTGATCATTTTGACATATTAAGAACCATCTGAGCACTTCCATACTTGTGAAAGGTCGTCGCAATAAAATCCGTATTCCTTCACAACTTCACATCACAGCCTCCTTAAAAAAAAAAAAAACTAAACAGAAGAGGCAGCGTTTGGAAGGAATATTACAATATTAGGTTGGTTTCCCACTGCATGAACTCACAGGCCACATCATTGCATGTTCTGACCGCAGTAATCCCTAGAATGACCTGTTTCAGGGCCCCTTTTGGAGGGGACGCAAGGTTTTCCACTGCAGGGAAAGAGGGCACCTAAAAGCTGGTTGGATGTTTACAAGAAGGGCCTCCTGACTGACCCATGCAGGCTTTCTATTTCACTGAGGTCTCATCAAGCGATGTGAATTTTTCAACAATGTGATCACTACCATAATACTGAGCTTGTCAGAAAAGCAACGTAAAACAAGAGCAAGATGGTGTGCAGCCACTGGTTCCCTCTTTGTATCTGGTGTGGAGTTGATCAAGCCGAGGCCGGTGTCAACAGTCAGCATCAAGCTCTGTCCTGCAGACTTTCAGGGACAAGTACCTGCTTCAGAGCGGGTTGATGCCGAGTGGTCAACACTGTGGTTCAACGTCATCGTTTTTTTGGCCTTGTAAAATTTCACAGTGCACCAACGAGCAGTGAGAGTGACAAGATATCAAGAAAGGGACCTAATGGTCAATGCTGCATTTTGCTCTTCTTTGGCGAGCTGAGAATTTCAGACGTGACTGAACATGGCAAAAATTTAGACATCAGCTTAGTGCAACGCAAGGAAAAACGACAAGCTGACAGGGCAGATTAGATGGTGGGTCCTGGAAACCTTTGGCCCACCTGGCAAGGACCGAGGACCTGCCTATTCAGAAGGTGGCCAGAGAGTAAAAGGCAAATTCAATTTGAGTCCAATGTCAACGGACTGTTGTGACACAGCATGTATACACAAAGTAAAAGACTTTCCAAGCTCACAATGCATATGTACACTCTCCAGTGTTTTTAAGTGACAAAAGTGGAGACATTTCCTGCACATCTTGCACCACAAAGCCATAATTTAAAAAGTACAAGAGGTAACCAACCATTTTTTTCTCTTTGCTCAGGGGTTGAGGAGGATGAAGGATGAGGTGGGGACGGGGATTCAGCAAAGAACATAAAAATGTATGCATTTCATTCATCATGTATGCATTTCAGTAGCTGGTTTTTGTCACACATGGGGAAGTGATAATGGAGAAATTGTCCTTCATTTGGAACAAGGAGCAGTAGTCGCCAGCCGTTTCTTTTCTCCGATCAGCATTCTGATGTTAGTGTGGAACCAAAATGGCGCCTGTCCCTGATTCTGTGCTGATGTTTTTGGCCGTGTCCTAGAGTGAATTCATTTCCTTGGAATGATGGCAAATAATGTCGGGTAGGGTGGAGGGGCGTCACACACTCATCGTCATGGTTGGAGAATACTGCAGAGACACAGAGAAGAGAGTTAAAACGGGTTTTACCAACCGTAGCGCCCAGCTGGCTCTTGGCAGGACTCCTGTGACTGGGGGGCACTTGGTGGTCAAGGGACCTCAACCTCAAAGATCAAAGTGCTGCTACAGCCACCAATGATCCGGTGATGGGTGCTCAGGAAAGCAACCGACAAGGGCAAAGACTTACGTTCTCGCTCTGAAAGGAGTGGAGGAAGTTTCCACTTAGCTCTCCGTCATCCCGTGGGGTCCCAGGAGGATTGCTAATGCCACTTAAATTGTTTGGGGAATTCTGGAGAAATAAGCAGAAAATGTTACGTTTCATTGCATTTAACTACTAATATTATTAGTAGTAGTAGTAGTACTGTGAATTTCTCTCTTGGAGATTAATAAGTATGTATCTATAAATCTATCTATTAATTAAGGGTGTGACACCCTTAAAACTAAAATGATATATGACGGGACAAGGGGTTTATTTGACACAAAACAATGCTGGGGCATTTTGACACCTTTTATAACCTGCATCCATGCATGAGCTTTTTAGCTTTTCTACGTGATGTATATGACCTACGTAGATTTTTTAAGGTGCAAAATATATATGGAAAACTGTAACCCAAGTACTACTCTGTCAGTGCAAACAGAGACTGAGGGCCGTCCACTGATTGGTCACCGCAGACAGAGGGCCGTCCTCTGATTGGTCACCGCAGACAGAGGGCCGTCCTCTGATTGGTCACCGCAGACAGAGGGATGTCCCAAGCGCTGTGACTCAGGAGTCTACTTCTACTAGTTCTTTCTGAGTGCATGCCACACCCCTACTGTGAATACACATGGCTGGTGATGATATTTACCTTGTTCATTCCGTCCATATCGCCAGAGCCTGAGAATGGGGTGGAAACACGGGTTATTATTATTTTGAAGTAAATAATGCAACCACAAACCATCCTGTGTGTGGTGTTACCTAGCGACCCATTCATGTGATGTGGTTCCATCCCAGCCATGGCTCCCAGGGGGCCATCAGAGCCAGGGCCCATCGGGAACTGCAAGGGAAACAAGAAAGCATTGACTTACATTTTTACAGTGTAGCTCTGCAGGTGTAACACCATCACCATCAGAATCACTAATTAACCACACGTAATACACAGAAAAGTGATTTTGAGTATTTGCAATTATGTTTTGCATTAAGTACAAAAGTGGTTCAACTCTGTACTTTATCTCTAAACTTTCATGATACTTCTACTGATCACAATAATACAAAAAAACAGGATGACACAGGATGAACCTACATTATTTCGGTTGCCTGGTCCAGTGTTGATCATGGTATACAAATTGTCCCCAGAGTTGTTTGAGTCTGGAAAAGTGCAATCATATATACGATTGGTGTTCAATGCTTCAAGAAAATGTTAGTGATTAGGTGCATAGATAAGAGGAAAAACCCACCTGCTGGGCTGGGCATGATGGGAGTTCCAGGTGGTCCTCCTCCAGATGCTCCCTGCAAAGAAATCACAACTATGAACGTCAAGACTCACATGCCCAACCTTTTTTTTTTCCCTATATGAGTAAAAATGTTCTCACCCCGTATGCGCCAGGAGATGGGGATGAGTAAGGCATCTGAAACCGAAAGCACAAACACTATAGACCAGAAATGGGAATACGACCCATTTTCTCTAACTGAAAATGTCATCATTCATCATCCGATCATCTTAATGCCATTATGGCTGTCTGTGGAAACCATGACACATAATACTACAATTACATCCCAGACGGGAACCTTGGAACACATTAGACCTCCGACAGAGGCAGAGCTGCAATTTGAACCGGCACTTTTCTGGGTTTATGTATATTTGTACTCACAGAATTGGCGTTGTTGGGATTGGGCCATGGCCGACCGGTCCCAGGGCCCCTAGATGGTAAAATCAATATAAACGTCAGTACAATGTTGCATTTAGGACAAAACTATTTTTGAAAATACATTAACAAATACAGTGAGGGCTTACATGTTCACTCCAGGCATGCCGGGCCCCATGGTGTTGTGTGGAGGCCGCATACCACCACCAAAGTTCTGAGGCAGCCGAGAAATGATTACAAATTATATGAATACATACAATATAGTGCTACAGTAAGTAAGTAAATAATAAATAATGACGCATATATTTGAACTCTAATGGCCATTCCTCAAATATTAGCCCATGGAAGAATGTCTCACAGCTCAGTGCAACCATTCAAAATGTTCTGGTTCTACACTTCTGTGCCAAATTTACAGATTATAATTCTATTTTTGACTTTCTGAAATTCATTCTTCGATGTGGAAGCAGAGCCTACCTGAGGGCCGGGCCCCATCGGCCCCATGCCTCGAGGGCCACTCATTCTCTGCATTGGCCCCAGGTTAGGATGGCCTGTTTGGAGAAAGGCAATTCATAAGCATACAGAAACCAGGAAATAATTGACGCACTATGGACATAGTATAAAGGCTAACTAGAGCGAACAGAGTACTGATCCACACCTTGTGGTCGTGTGGGGTCCATATTAGGCAACATTGGATGAGGGCCTGGTCCACCCCCTGGTTGCTACGGGGATAAAACACAGATGAAATAAAACTGACACTGAATTACATGGTATTAATACTGTGTCTATGCACTGTGTGTGTGTGTGTGTGTGTGTGTGTGTGTGTGTGTGTACCTGGTTTGCCATTCTGATCGGGGGACCTCTAGGGCCACCAGCAAAGCGAGGTGACATGAAGGACTGAAATAAAAATAATTTTATTTATAATATTTATTTTACAATAAAATTATTTTATTGCAGCAGATAAATAATAACGTAGATCTCTGAAATGATGTTTCTTTTCCCATGTGTCATTTGTAAATTGTGTGAATACTGCAAGCAGCATAATGCTTAAAGCAGAGACGAAAGCCAAAGCATGAAGCATCAGCGCTGAGAAACAGCATTCCTAAATGACTGCGGATAGCGTAAGAGAGAAAAAGAAGGAGAAAGAGGGAGAGGGGGTGTTACCTGACTGTGTGGTCCCATCATACTGTTAGGGGGAGGAGGCTGAGGGTGAGGAGAGCCCTGGGGACCAGGAGGACCCTGTGGCGTCACACAACATGAAGAGGCAAAGGGGAAAAGGAGAGGGGGGGTGAAATGAAGAGACAAAGAGTGAGGGAGAAACATGAGTGACAAAAGAGGGGCGGAGAAAGGTAAAGCAGGGTTACTGCAGGGCAGAGGACAGTTGGAGTGCGGAACTGAACTGCAGTGCCAAAAAAAAAAAAAGTACAAATGCTCAGTTTCGTGTATCACACGAAAAATTGAACAGAGAAGAGCAAGCAAATGGCTTAGCCTTGAATGAGAGAAAGGATACAGTGATATGGGAAGGATGTGGGCTCTTTTGCCTGTCAGTCAAGACATTAAGAAGCCTGCTGCATGCAGCATGTTATCAGTGCTAATTTCCCTGAATTAACAGCCGCAATTAAGCTCTTTGCAATTAGCTTTGGAACACTAAACAGCGGAATTGTGAAGCTAATGTAGCTGATCTGACAGAAAGTGAGGTGTGTAATTGAGCCAATATGGAAAGTGTGTGTGTGTGTGTATGTATGTGTGCATTCGCAAATGTCTTTCCTAGTATTAACATGATCACATAATGAGTCTCTGCTTTGTGGCATCCAGTTCATTATAAACTGGTGAAATTAATAGTTTGGTCAAGAGGAGACGGAAAAAACACAACAATTATTGGTCACGTCTTCGATTCAGTTGCCGGCAAAGAGTTCATCTTCATGAGATATTGATTAACAGTAGGTGCTGCACCTTTCCATTTCTCCATTAGAGAAAAATGCTAGACCACGCCTGGCTGTTAACAGCACTACAGGGGGCCAGGCATACAGAGTATCTACAACAGTTACAAGTTGTGAGAGAAGGACAAGAGCAGCGCAGACGCTAAAAAGCCTCCACGGAAATGATGTGCACAGTAATTAATTTCTCCACCAACAGCAATCCTAATTCAAATAGAAGAAGAACTACCAAGAGAAAACAAAAGTTTCAGAAACAGTAACATATTAGTAATAGTAACAAACCTACCTGGAAAAATCCTGGTGGCATTGGTCCTCCTGGCATTCCATCACCAGGGGGCATGCCTCCCATCACAGGACTGGGGGCTGCTGCTGCACTCTGGGAAAGACACAGGTTACAGACTTCAAAAACTACTACTATCACAATCCAGTATAATATATTACATATATAAAATAACTACAATGCAAGAGGCCATATTTGACCCTTTTAGGAACAAAAGCGGCAGCTTGTTGAAGGGGATATGTATCAGGCGTTCACAAGTGATCATGGTTTTAGAATCTTGACAGATACTAAATAAAGAGTCA
Source organism: Aeoliscus strigatus (assembly GCA_901007665.1). NCBI lineage: Eukaryota > Metazoa > Chordata > Actinopteri > Syngnathiformes > Centriscidae > Aeoliscus > Aeoliscus strigatus. The sequence goes on from CAAKHB010007339.1 coordinate 209,646, forward strand.
TTTAATTTTTCTTTTATTTTCACATAAAATAAAATTAAAACTCATTTTTGTAATTGCAGGGAAAATGATGCACACATTGCTTGAGCAGGTCTATTTATTTAAAATAACAACCAAAGAAAATACATCAAACCAAATATAGAAAATAATGCATGACAGGGCAAACCTTCATGAAACCCTCAACTGTGTTTCACTACGGTGTTAAATCAGTATTCAGTTAAGTTAAGTATTCAGCACTGCTTTATTGGTGGTGCACATCACTCTGTCTGCAGTTAGATTACTTTATTTGGATTTATATGAACTAGTGACGCTTTCATTAAAATAAAAACCTATGTAAATGTATGTTACCAACTAAAGTAACAGTGTAATTACTACCTTGTCACCTTGCCACCTAACCCCCAAGTCAGGCAGTTTCTTGGGATACCCACATGATTTGCGGCCACTGATTGGATCTGTACTGGGGGGTTCTGAGCCATGCTCGTCCAGGATCCAGTGGATCAGATAAGCATCTGAGGGATTTACTGAGTCAGTGGCTCTGAAGTGCTGGTGTGCAGCAGGGGAACAGTGGACTGATTTCCTGTTCAAACCACAGCCCTAATTCACTAATGTGCCATTTGCTTCAGTCACACGCTCCTAATTGACTGATTTTTTTCTTCCCTGTAGCAGAGGCAATATGAGATGAGCTAATGTCTTCAGAGCTGTGGTGTGCAGCTCCCAGAGACAAGCAAAAGAAGAAGAGAATCTGCTTTCAGTCTGATTTTGTTAATACAAATCTCACTTGTGAATTGTGTTAGATGTATGTAAACTAGCAAGGATGGACGTATGAACATGTACAAACACACACTCGTTCTGTCTGTCTGACACCCTACTAAAGACATCATTGGCCAATAGCCAACGCACTCCATGGTATCGACTGCACCTTCCCTAATTATATCTGCTTGGGCTGCCACTGTGAAATACCTCAGCAGGGAGAGAAGTGAGGCCACAGGGGGAGGGAGGTCGGACCTCAGCCCTGGGAGGGGATCACAGTTTGGAAATCAAATATCTGTAAAAGGCTGTGTGACAGATCCTGAAAAATCTGCAAGATGCAAAATGAACCATATCCTTGTCTAAGTTTCCCTGCCCCAGATATGTAACATGGCTGGTCAGTGCGTCACTGCCGATTATTAAAATCTACAAATAATTTGCATCAACAACTTTTTTTTTTTACAAACTCCTCATACAGCTTGAATATATATCAACGACCACATGACCTGCAGATATCGCATGTCTACCTCGGCAAAAACTGAACTGTAGAGCAAATTGTCCACCTCACTCTGCTTAGTCTGTATTACAGCAACAATTACATTGTGTACGACATCTTCCAGGAAACATTCTCCACGTAACCACAAAGCCATGTGCGTCAGATAAAGCTGTGTTGGAGCAACGTCGCAGCAATTAACATTTGAAAAAACACATTTCATTGAATCTGTCATTATTACCCCAAAATTGGTTGGCTTCTTTTGCTCAGCTTCAGTAAACATGAAGGAATGACTGACAAACCGTCATCTAAGTCCACATCAACAGAAGTTGGGGTGTTTTACTAATTGTGTGTACAAATGAAAACATGTTTTCAGAAACTCGTCACAACAGATTGACATATTAATCGCTGCTGCTTCAGATTTTAAAACTACACATTTAATTTAATCAGTAGTTTCCTCTCTTTGCACAAGGGAGCGTGTACAGTGTGTTTTGTGGCTGGTGTTTTCCTCGAAAGACATTCCTAATGGAACTGCAACCAAACTTTACTATGTTTACTTCAGATAAAGACTGATCCAGTCTATAATTAAAGGCTCTTGTCAAATGGCACAAAGTGTACAAAAAGCAAGAGTCCTTCATAGTTGAACAGCAACTGCTGGGTACTCTAGTACAAAGACCCTGGAACGAGGTCTGCAAAGAAGTCTTTAAATAAAACAAAGCTGTTCGACCATACAGTAGTAAAACTGTGTCAACAATCTCCTCTATAAAGGTTACAAACTAAGTTACAGCCTAGACAGCAAAGTACACGACCGGTTCCCAGGCATGGTATGTTAGATGCTTATCATGTCCCACTAAAGCTCACAGCTGTGTTTGCTGGGCTGTTCCAAACAGCCAAACACTGCTCTCAGTTTAAACGAGCCACGTCTCTCTCTCTCCGCAGACTCTCTGGCACAGGAAAGGGGCAGATGTCTCAGTCCTGCCTCAGGCAATGAGGCTCTTGTCCAGGGCCTTCCTTACAACTTCCCAGGGGACTGACTGCCTTTAAGACAGACTACCCCCTCTCCACCATGATTCAGCATGTACATTCATATACTTAAAAGCACACAAGCAGACAAGCAAATTTTCTCCCGATCCTTGAATCACTGGAGGAGGTTACAAAAGGTCTGAGTGTCAGCGGATGTGCTTGCGTTGCCTTTACAAAAACAAAGGGAGAAAACATGGGGGTGGGGGTGGGGGGCTTGGTGGTGGATTAACTGAACTACTGAGTAAAGGTTATGGTCAGACATAGGAAAACAGACAAAAATATGTAAGAATGATAAGTGGATATAGATGAAATGACGGGGGAGACCCCAGCGCAGAACACTCAAGTGCCACCTTCTTTTCTTGTCTGCTCTTAACACCTTCACGGCTTCCACTGGAATCAGTGTTCAAAAGAAGCCAGCCCCTATGTTTAGCTTGTAAATGTTTAACCATCACTCAACATCATAAAACCCACTCTGCATCCTGACTGGATGCTCGCTCGCTCCATCTACTTCTCTCTCTTCCTCCCCACCCCCTCCTTCCCCCAGCTTCTCCTGGTGGATGCTGGGCATATGCCACAGTGCCACTCCCCTTTCTTTTACCAATCTGCCTCTCAGCTCTGTGACAGCCATCAATCAGCCACCAATGCCATGGCGACGGGGCCCCTTGGGGAGTGTTCGTCAGGCTCAGTGTGAATACCCCAGAGCTTTATGAGCGCTGACGACGAACAGACCAGCACTAACCTCCCCCACACCTAGACAAAGGCTGCGGTCCAAGGACTAGTACTGTCCACACACACATTTGCCTGACCCCCGACATCCACAAGTGGACACAGAGAGAACCTAAATCAGAGCAATTGGCAACCACAAGATGTAGGGGAAAGCCAGCGGCAGTATCCTGAAGCTAGACACCAAAACTGCCTAGATGGACGTTCCACAGTTACCTAATATACTTGATATCATCCATACTATGTATTGACCTAACTGTTTGTTTATTAGTATTATCTATTCTTTTCAAACCAGCCAGGTAATAATACTCCATTTTGATTATAATCTTGCTTAACGTGTGTTTTCTGTTCATAGAAATGAATGAATGAATGAATTTATTCCAAAATTCTATATTAGAAAAACAGAAATCAAAGATGTCACAATAAAAACAGTAAAGCAGCTTGCATTCATATTTTTGTCTGCATTAGTAATAATAATAATAATAATAATAATAATAATAATAATAAGGAATGTGGTTCGTTATAGGGCAGAGATACGCTGTAGTCACCCTCCGCTCACAGGTCACCTGCCAGATCAGGAAGCCTGTTACCCTGACAACCCTATCTGCCAAGAGCAGTGCCAACATCTCCATTTTAACCCCTCCCTGTCTGACACATCACCTGCTCCTTGCTAAAAGGGATGAGAAACAGACCGAGAGAATTCATTTATGTTCGTCATTTGTCTTTGCCACTGATGACAGGTATCCTATTTATATCGGCTGCTTATATCACAATGCTTGACTAATTAATTCACTCCGATTAGGCAGGAGAAATATTAGTATGGGATAAGTGACTGACAAAGAGTTCCCGCTTTCTTTGATCCACACCAGGTACTGTCTGTTGGTCTTGGAAACCTCCCTATCTCCTCAGTAGGAATCAGATTATTAAAAATGCTAAACCCCAATAATATGTTGTTGTTTTTTTAAATAAATAAAGTGAGTGTGTTCTCATCAGTAATGTATCTCAGGGTGTTTCCTCTTGTTGTGGCTCAGGAGGAGAGCACTCGGTCTGACTCAGGACATGCTGACATCAGCATCAGTTTCCCAGAAGCCTATAAAGCTGATTGTTGGGCACATCATTCGACCCAATGTCAGGTCAAAACAACAAATCATACATTTTGGAATGAGACAAAAAAGGAAAACTTAAAAGCTGCCTTGGGAATACATAATGTCAAACATCTCTAGATGTGGGAATCACAATGTTGTCAATAATATCTGCTCTATTAGTCTTCTATCAGTACAATCCGAAGGGGAATTTGGGATATTTAGTTCTAAAAACAGACACAAAAAGGATCAAAAGATCCATTTAAAAAATGGATGTGCTGGACAATTACAAGTTTGAGGTGTGCTATTTACACCTAAGTGAAGTTCTTATGTTGTATAACAGAAGACAGAGCAATATGTGCATTACTCACATAATCATGGAAGGCTTTTGCTTCACTGGAGTGGTCACAAGTCTCTCTCCTCTCTGGTGCTGCACAATATAAGTCCCAGAACACACTGTGGACAATACAAGCCATGAGGCAAACAAGACTACATAAACAACCCCTGGACATGTTTACAGGGGGATGAGAACATGATCACTTACCACCACCAGGAATGCAGAAATCCTGGGGGTTCTCCAAGTGTTATGTTTTTCTCCCATCGGATCTGGGAAGGATATCAAACAACATTTTAAAATAATACAGAATGCGATTAAGTGACTAGTTTAGCACATAGTATAAAAACAATATGTTTGAGAATTTCCCTCAAATTCCACATACCTCTGATAGAAAGGTCTGTGCAGACTTCTGTGCTCCTATATGCAACAAATACTCATAGACATATAGAGCCAACCTGTTAAATAAATAAAACAAAATTGAACAAACGTGACTGAATGGGAAAACAGCAAATTAGACCTTCTTTCTACACGCACACAAAGTGACCAGACAGGTACAGGCCTGACGAACAATGGCTGCCTACATAGACTCCAACAAATTAAACCTTGCATCCACTGCTAGCTGGTTAAAAGAAAGCGATGGAGCAGATGAACAGTTTCATATCATGTTGGCGAACACACCAACCAAACCACCAGCCTGCTGTGAATTAGCTAACATTAAGTGCTGTGTGCTGGTTGCACTGATGGTGAACCAAGCCGGAGCCGATCCAGACCTCAACAGAGAAAACAATGTACTGTGTAGCAAGGCGATGTTATTGTTTTCTCCTCTCGGTGCTTCCGACTGAACAATCGCCGAATATGACAAAAACGAGGGGGGAAATGCAGTTTATATGCACACGGAATATTTCGGATGTGTGTAACGAAGCAGCAATTGGCGAAAGGTAACAAACACAGCTCGGGGCAGGAATGGCGAGCAGACAAGGCGGTTCATTCAATTCCTTCCTCGGCAGGAGGAAATCGCCTTGCTAGCCCGTCCAGCGAACAACAGAGAGCACAAGGGAGCAACTTACGAGGCAAAAATTATATAATGCTGAACGGTTTTTTTGAGCTTACTTTTCTCGCGCTTGGCCGTCCGACGGCACCGGAGTGCTTTTGCCTTTCGGGAACATTGTTTTGTGTGGGAGAACGGCCGCCTTCTTCCTTTTTTCTCTCTATTTCATCTGTCAGATCATCGCGGCCGCGACCCTCTTGCACTCCAACCGCACTCCTCCTCACCCGACAACTCAACCGAGCCTGGGCCTGAGGGAGGGGGCGGGGCAAAATATTGACTGATATTGTCAGTAGCCAATGACCGTTCGCTCCTTTATCTAAGGTCTGCCTCCCTGAGCTCTCAGGTCTAGGTTTTGACGCTGCTATGTGCGGTGAAGAGTATGAGCGCAATTAAAGGTTGAAGACTTGAAGACTGGATTATTGATGATTATTGGTTAAGATTAATCTGTCATGTCACATGCAGTCACAGTGAATTCTGCAATCCCTTAATTGTTTGTTTACTTCCACATGTATATCTATCTATCTATCTATCTATCTATCTATCTATCTATCTATCTATCTATCTATCTATCTATCTATCTATCTATCTATCTATCTATCTATCTATCTATCTATCTTTTTGTCTGTCTGTCTTTTTGTCTATTTATTTATGATATGGGACATTTTCTGTTTAAAAATATTGATGATATAAGGCTGGTGTATTTCAAAACACCTTCATCTAAAGACATTTAAATTTTAAACTGAATACAAGAGAATGACAGACGTCGTATATGTCTATATATGTCGACATTTAAATGTCGAACAATGGACGGTTTCTCCCTCTGCTGTGTGCGAGCTCGCTGTGGCTCAGAGGAGTTTATGTTCAAATGAACAATGTACCAATGTACCAATACTGAACAAGCACTTCATCAACTTTCTCGAAAACAGGTCCATTCATTCAATGTTTCGTTTCAGTGACATCTAGTGGCCAAATAGGCTACAGCAAAGACTTGTGGTAACCGTGTAGTGGGTGTAACTTGTGTTCTGTTTGTGTTTACTTTTGTAAAGACAGATCGAATGGCCACTTGATTCTCTAAACACATGTGGTGAGTAGCCGTGTGCTTTGGCCTGAGACTTTTTTTGCTGACAATTTCTCCGGCTTTCGAGAACTCGTTCAAATTGCAGTGACGAGGCTGATATACGTAGATGTTGCTTTGATAATGAAGTAGTATCGGCTGGCGAGGCGACCGAATCAGTTACCGCGTCACACGTCATCGGTCACGTGACTTTTTCGCACGTAAAACGCTCCGATGCAGCGGATTGAGGGAAATGCCCCTCTGACAAACTTGTGTCGAAGTACCCATGGGAGCACCGGTGTCACTCGGCCGTCACTAGCTCAGAGGAAACAAACTCTCTTCCGGGTTGCAGGTTGTTCTTTTTTTTCCCCAACCGGTGTTTGTGGTCTGTAATCGACAGCCGTCGGCTCCCGAAGGACTTCTAACCTCGCACGCACACCGACCTTGACTTTTCGGTAAGCATATTGTGTATTTCCAGTGTTGACGTACTCCGACATCCAGTACTAGTCGCGACTTAAGTTTTGTTGTTTTGGGTTTGTTTTAGAACTTCGTCTGCCTGGTATTTTCTTACTCAAGTTGCAAAAGAAATAAATGGTAAACGTTGAAATATGCTTCAATTCTCGATGTCGAGTTTGAAGGTCACTTTCTTCGAGCAGAGCCAAGACGAGTGACTGCATTAGTAATCATTTGTAATGTGGAGGCAACTACTTGAACTATACTCTCAAATAATTTCCATTAATGTGCCATTCACGGGCGTGATGGTGTAAGTTTGCAGATGCACTGGATGTCAGACGCTCTGAGAGACAAGTTCCAGCCTGCAATACATGCTGCATTCAAGGTGCGCCATCAAATGCCTTCAGATGGTTTGTCCTGAATGAGGAAATGTTTTCCAAGTCCCCAATCTGATTTATATTTCACTGATGGATCACAGCAACCTTGCAGTTATCAAAATTCCTTCTTCTTCTTCTTCTTCTTCTTCTTAGGACGCAACACAGTTTACACAATTATCCCCTTTCTCTATGAACACTGTATATAACAGATGATCACTTGATAAATACAGAGTTAATCATATGTCAAATGCAAGACAAGACCCTGACAATACGCTATATATATAGTGTACTGTACAGATGACGATATGTCATAGCTAATGGATGCTTTTGCGCTTTGTAGTTTATGAGTCAAGTTATACTATGCTGAGTATGGAAGCTGATTGGTGACAAAGTAAGTCAGTTGATGTCAAGTTTTGTTATTTTGTCTTGAGGAAACTTCTAAATGGAATTTTCTCAGCCATCCTAATTAAACATGGAGGCCTTCCAAGAAGCAGTTTTAGTGAATTATTAGGATTGTGCAATCAAACCAAAGCCTGTTCAAGAAGTGACCTGCTTCTATGCTTTGTTGAATTTCAAAACAATAATGAGGTGACGTACCAAAATGTTAGACAACATTCACCTTTTTCATGTTTTTACAGCTGTGAGTTATGACATCACAGAGGAATGATGCAGGCATGGTGCAGGACCCCGTGTTCATCCGCGACAGTGGGGAAGTGTACAGAAACCCCACCGAGGTGAAGATGAGTCAGATAGTGCTGCCCTGTCATGCCAATCACTGTGGGGAGTTGAGTGCTGGACAGTTACTGAAGTGGATGGACTCCACAGCCTGCCTGTCTGGTAGGCAAAGATCAGAGAACTTCTCACTTAGGACAAGAGTCATCAATGTAGAAGAAGGAGGAACGTGCAACCGTTTATACAAGCATCATTCATTGATTTACTCATATCAGTTTATTTTCATCATTGGTTTTGATTTCTTTTTGCAGTGACTCAATTATTTCATTTGTTTATAAGATTTTTAAGAATTAGACGTCCTTAAAATATTACATTTTCATATTTTACTTGATTATTAATAAAAGAATATATGTCAAATGATTACAGTTGCAGTATTCATTGCGTATTCCTAATTTTGTTTCTTAGGTTTCTTGCTGCCTTTTCAAATATTTCTATGATCTCTCCTCAGCTGAGAGACATGCAGGTTGTTCGTGTGTCACTGCGTCTGTGGATGACATCAATTTTGAACACACAATAGGGTAAGATGTTCTTTATAACACAGCCAAGGTGTAGCTCTAACCAATAGCTGTCTGTCCAAGTGGGTCAAATGTTTCTTCTTAAGTGTCTGCTTCTCTGTAACAAAACCCCATCAGAACCAAAATTTTATAATGGAGCACACAAGAGCAGATATCAAATGAAATACATTCTTATATAAGTGAACCCCTTTACTTCTAAGTGTCTAATATTGGAATGTGCTCAATAAAACACAGACGAGCGGACTTAATGATAATACGTGGCTAATATTTAAGTTTTGTTGACAGTACAATCACTGTTCCATGTTGATACTAAAAAGAGTCTTGTTTTGGGTCTGCTCCAGTGTGGGACAGGTAGTCACCATCATAGCAAAGGTCAACAGAGCCTTCACATCCAGCATGGAGGTCAGTGGACGTTGTTTTAGATCAGAATCATGAACCACTTGTGTTATTTCAGACAATTAAAATGCTGCCTCATGTCCCTCAGGTTGGCATATTGGTGACTTGTGAAGACCTCTACACTGACAGGCAGTGGAAAGTTTGTCATGCCTTTGCTACATTTGTCTCCAGACGAACAGGAAGTGTGAAGGTACAGTAACAGTCAAGAGTCAAGATACAAGAAGAGTTTCCCACTGTTCGTTCAGCACCTCCTGTAATGTCATGTACACAGGTACAGCTGAAGCAGGTTATTCCTTACACGCAGACGGAGCAGATGGAGTACAGCCTGGCAGCAGAGCGGAGGAGGATGAGGCTCATACATGCTGAGATTATTACAGACCTTCTCAGCAGCAGCGCAGCCCAACTGGGTACGTGTCATGGACAAGGTTTTAAAACACAGATGGACATCTGCATCCCGTCCATTTTAACTATTTTTGTATTTCTGTTTTTGTGAAACTGCCAGGAGAATGTCAGGAGTATCAGGACGCTGTTCCTGCTGAACGCACGTGTGTGGAGAGTGTGGAGCTGGTGCTGCCACCTCATGCCAACCACCAAGTCAGCACATTCGGGGGGCAGATAATGGCCTGGATGGAGAATGTGGCTACAATTTCAGCGAGGTGTAGTCTTTTAATCCTTCATGTTTTCATTGGTTGTTTGCTAAAACCAAGACAGCAGTTTCATTGTCTATTGAATTAAGACCCAGGAGCAAAAATAGAAATGCACAACTTTTTTTCTTGTCATGATCTAGTCGCTTGTGTAACGCACATCCAACGCTGAGGGGCATAGACATGTTCCATTTCCGTGGCCCATCTCACATTGGTGACCGACTGGTACTGAAAGCGATCGTTAACAATGCCTTCAAGCACAGGTGAGTGTCCACAGTATGAGGAATAATTTCAACAAAAGCATCACATAGGGAGAGAAATAATTCCCATTTTATACTGAGAAAATGTGCAATCTGTGTAACTTCATAAGCCTTGTACATTTGTATTTCTACTGCTGCTGCATACACGGTGTGCTGTAGTATGGAGGTGGGAGTGTGTGCTGAGGCCTACCAGGGTGGAGAACCTCTGCGCCATATAAATAGTGCCTTTATGACCTTTGAGGTGCTGGACAGTGATAGGAAACCGCGTACACTGCCACGGATACGACCTGAGCCTGTGGTGAGTTTCCTGCTGCTGCTTTTGAGAGACTGTAATATGCAGATACATTTTCTTTATAAAGATTGTGTAATTGTTTTTTTGCAGGATGGAAAAAGACGCTTTCAAGAAGCCATCGCCAGAAAGAAGATTCGCCTCGATAGGTTAATATGTTTTGTTAAACTGCATGCTTCATAATCTGAAAGACTGATACACATCAGAGATATGATTTGCAGGTGCATATTTTGTTAGCAGTGCACGTCAATCCTGACCTCGACAGAGAAAACAACATCAATCAAAAGATCTGAATTATGAGGTAGTAAAGTCTTGTCTCATGCAGTAAAACGGCCAGTTTCAAGGCGAGGTCAAAATACAGCAGCACTTCTAGTGAAGCACTGATCCGAACGTTGCATAATCTACGTTAGAATGCGTCCAGTTTGCTACATCTGGACTGTCCTGGTGCCAGGTGCACCAATGCTTCAGTGGCTGGTACAAGGATGTGACCGTACCAGTACCAGTACTTTGTCATAAACTGCAAACCTCCCTATTCCCTTCATGAGTTTGCGGACCACCCTGAGCTCTTTGGTTATTGTCCTTGGCTTTAACAAAGAAAAAGTCACCCATGAGATTCCGAAATATAAACAGTTCATGAAATGCCCAACCAGAGATGAGATTATCCTGGATCACAGCTACACGACTGTCAGTAACGCCTTTCATGCCATTTCCCATGCTGTTTTGGTCCACTTAGACCACGTCATAATTCCCTCATACAGGCAGAGACTGAAGCTCGATGAACCTGAGAGAGAGTCTAAGACGTGGCGTAGTGAATCCATTGGGAATCTACAGGCATGTTTGGAATGCACTGACTGGAATGCTTTCAGGACTGGCACCGAACGTCTGGATGAGTACACAGAGGCTGTGACGTCATACATCAGATTCTACATTGACTGATTGCGTGCCATCTCATGCTAGGGTGAGTTTTAACAAGCCCAGGTGCAGTCCTAAACTCCTAAACACCCTTCACAACCCATTCCAACAGCTCCAGCTTACCACAGCCGCCCCCAATGTCTCAGCATTCAAACACCGTCTTCCCAGCTCTGATGGAGGATCAACTTCCCCAGCTATGTGTGCCCAACTCCATCCGCAGGTGGATCACAGACTTCCTGTCTGACAGGAAAAAGAACACACAGATGGGGAAGCACGTACGGACACCAACAACTGCACCTCCAACCAGGAGTCGGTCAACCTCCTGAAGTCCATGGATGACACCACCCTCACTGGACTCATCTCTGATGAGGAGGAGTCTGCTCACAGATGGGAGATGCACCGTCTGGTGACCTAGTACAGGGTGAAGAACCTGGAGTTCAACCTGGATGTGATTGTCAACTGTGGTAACAGCCGAGCACCTCCTGCCCCATCACTCCCCAGTGGGGGTATAACTCCCCAGTCAATGCTGTGGAATCTTTCTGCATCCTGGTGGACCATCATCACTTAAATCACCTCCCTCACTACCGTAAAAAGACACAACAGAGGTTGTACTTCCTGAGGCAGTTGAAGAAATTCAACCTCCATCACCACCTGGAACGCTCCCTCCACTACCAAGGACAAGGGCAGACTGCAGTGTATCACTGGGTCTGCAGAGAAGGTGATCTGCTGCAATCTGCCCCCCCCTCCAGGACCTGTACGCCACAGGACTCTTGAGGCAGGAAAGTTAGTGGCTGATCCTTCCCACCCTGGACATTAAACTTGTTTTTAACCATCAGGACCGAAACCTCTTGCCTCATTAACACAGCCCCTTGACAGTTTTGTCCAGCAAAGTATATGAAATGTCATATACTGTATATGTCAGTGTCACTGGATCCAGTGCTTCATGAAATGAAAGACCGGCTAAAGTAGGAGCAAAAGCACATGTTCCTGTAATACTTCGGAAATCCATTTGCTACAATAAAGCAGATAGTGGTTTCTGCAATTTACATATATGAAGGGGCAGACCGGTATTCTGGACATCCTGAAGTCCAAAAAAGTCCACCATTGAAAGTTCAGGGCTCTGTCCCTGTGTAAGACTGACAGTAGCATCTGTACAACTCAAATTAGAGGCTACTTTGAATTATATTCAGCTTTGAATTAGTTGAAATCGTTCAGTATGCATGCGAAAACACGAATGCTACATGTTAAATCCACTTCTGTACAGCCAGCGTAGCTTTTGGTTACAGCTTAAGCTAATGCTGTGCCTATTTTCATAGCGGCTGACACGACACGCTGAAAGTAAACTCATATCTTCTAACATCTAACATCGATTACAGATAGCACCTTGAATAATTTAACACACTGAACATGTATTCATATAAAATTGTGGCTGATGTAACGTTATGGAGAGAAATCTGATTCGGTGTCATCACTGCATGGGTTGCCCATTGTTGCGCTGTAGAATTCATTGTTTATAACTGTACAGTAGCACATGACCTGGCAGAGCAGCGTGTCACAGCTGAGCGGACTTTGGTGCAGAGCCTGTTGACTATAATACCCTCATTGTTCAGCTGCCTCCAGAATAATCGTCATTAAACTATTTGATAGCCAAATCGCAGAGAAACTCCAAGTGTTCATAATTGTTAGGTTCTTGCTTTTGTCCCTGAAAATAACTCAAATCCGCCCTGTGTTTTTGCAGGAAATACATTATCTCCTGCAAGCAGAATGAAGTGCCTCTGTCTGTGCCATGGGATCTGAGTAACCAGGTATTCCCATTTTTGCTCACAGGCAGAGCCAAGCAATCTTTGTAAAGGTACTTCAGATATCGCCTCCATACTGGGGCTTCAGAGTTGTCTTTGTTTCCGCAGATGTACTTGAGCTACAATAATGTGTCCGCACTGAAACTGATGGATGCCAGAAACAACTGGGTATTGACCTCTGAGAAAAACAAGGTCGGTGGAGTTTGTGTCATTGTGCAGCATCTAGCATTGTAACTTATTTCAGCTGTTGTGATCCACAAGCATTCTGATCTGTATTGTTTTGTACAAACTGTGCAGCCACAGAGATCCAAGCAAGCTCACATTGTTTTACTTAAGTTATGGAATGCAGTTTGCTTTGCTTAAATCAGGAATGAATGTGGCCGTCTTGAAACTGATCCTATTTCTAGTCCATCCTCTCCTCAGCAATGTTCTTCATGTCTCAGGTTAGACTGTACATACTGGAAGAAAATCAGATGCTGTGTTTCAAAGTGGAGATGTGCGTCAGTGTCCCAGCAGAGCAGACATTCCACCTTCTGTCAGACCTGCGAAGGAGGAAGGAGTGGGACCGCCATTATGAGTCAGTAACCATTTAGATTAACAATGGAATGGATTATTGAGTCATTGTCGACAATTGTTGTGTTCACTTATTCCAATTTCTACTGCAGTTTTTAGAAAAACATTTTAAACTGTAGATTAATATAAATTTGGTGTTTTAGCATGAGGGATTGTCTTAAAATATCAATGTGCAGGTCATTAAAGAACGTGCAAAGTTAAGACTCAATGATGTGATTTTAGAGGCTTTTGTTGTGATGTGATGTCCGTGATCTGCTGGATATTGAAAATCCAGGCTTACCCTGAAATATACAGCAATCCCCTCACAAACTAACAGACCAATGTGACATTCATATTTCCCATTGCAGGGAGTGTGAGGTGATCATCCAGGCAGATGAGGATGACACTATTTATCGCATTGCTGCACCCTCTCACAGTAAAGGTGGCAAAGGTCAGGACTTTATCTTGCTTGCATCAAGGAGAAGGCCATGTGATGCCAGGTATTATTGCATACATAACCATAAACACACAGAAGATACCATCAGTTCATACATTGTGATGGCGCCTTTCTTTATCTAGCACCCCTCAAACACACATCCATTCCTCGTTTCATTACTGCTTCCTGTTGCTTTCAAACTTCACAATGCTCTCCTCCCTTGTCCCTCTCAGTGATCCATATCTGATTGCCCTACGATCTGTCACATTACCGACTCACCCTCCAGTGGAGGACTACACCAGGGGAGAGGTGTTGTGTGCTGGTTTCACAATCTGGGAGGAGTCCAGTACTATCACCAAGGTTAGGTACTCTGCCAACGTGCACATGCACTTGTTGTAGGGACTCTTAGCACGCATCACCACTGCACTACTAACTACAAATCACAATCTGCGTTTGACCTCTGTTTGGTTTTTAGATCACCTACTACAACCAGGCCACACCAGGTGTCTTGCCCTATATTTCCACAGACATCGCTGGACTCTCCTCCACCTTTTACAGCACCTTTAGTGCTTGCAGTGACTTCCTGGAGGCCAAAAAGGACAGTCTGGCATTGTCAAGCTCCTCTGCGCTGCAAAACAAAAGTGTGGCCATGTTCTCACTACAAAAGGAACAGTAGTTTATCAGTGTAGGTGGTCCAGCCTGAGAGGAAATTTTCCTCATTGAGCTTGTAAATTCTTCGCCATGTTAAACCTCATACGGTGTGTTTTTCTGTTTTGAAAATGAGCAGAAATTGTCTTGAAAGGAAACACAGGAAATGGAGACTGTGCTCTTTCCATCTTATTGGATTAACAGGTATGAAGCAAGAGCGAACAATGTCCCTCTTGGATTTTAAGCCTCTTATATTTTCCAAGAACCATTATGGTGCCATGGACAGAAATATGTGCAATAGCAATTGAAGTCAGTGGATCATACTGTGGTACGTACTTTCAGCATTTCTACAGTTACTGATCTTGATACAGTTTTTAATAATATGACCAGTCTTTCATCGACACAAGGATACATCTGAAGGCTGAGTTTTTAAAATCAGCCTCATGTTGAATAGTATATTTTCTATGTCCTTTGTTTTTTTTGCCTCAAAATAAAAGGAAGCTGAGATACACATTTAGTGTACAATGATATGGTCAAGAGATGTGTTTGTATTTTTAGAACACCTATTTTTTTCAAATAGTACATGTGGACTTGTAATGGCCAGGTGTATATCATGTCTCTTCAACTGTACTGATTTCAGTGAATAAATAAAAATAATGCAGACCAATACCGTATACTGTATTGTACCTCTGCCATATTGTATCAGGTACAAAAAGGAGAAGGAGTGGGGGACAAAGTTTACATGGAGAGTAATTTAGAGTAATATCACACATGGATACGTCTCCATTTAAATATGTCATCCCCTCCAAACGGCTCTAAATCTTTTAAAATGATAGAACCACAAGATATTCTGTGCCAATGTCAAACGTAGATGGGGATCCTGGTGTGTCAGTTCATTGGAGGTCATTGACCTACATCTGACATGCTATTCTTGTTAAAGGCCTCGGTGCGGCAAATGTTCCCCTGAGGTTTGTTGACGGTGCCCACTTTAAAGACGTCTGTTCTATTTCTGAAATATTACATGGTTTTTGAATGGCATCCAGCACCTGTCTGTCTCTTGTGACTAACAGTTTTTGTTGTAGTTTTACTCCTGATCTGCCTACAAGTCACAAAGAGGCACACGACATTCCACTTACTTATCAACCAAGTCACTGAAGAAGAATTACCGTATATGTAAACAACTAATCAAACTTACTACTGGTTCATTTTGATAGCTAAAACCATGCAAATACAACATGTAGTCATTTCTCTGAGTGAATTTTCTCATGTATAACAAAAGGAAAACCCTTCAATAATATTTTTTTTTTCAACAATTCCATGTAATTGTGTGGACACTTTCACCTCTGCATCAAATAATCCCTGACAATTTGCTTGCATGTGGTCCACGCAGCCCTGTGTCATGATGACATGAAGTTGTACCCCCTTGAACAACTAACAACCTAAACAAATAAAATCAGGTGTTACTGTGGTAGATACATGAATTGAACGGCTACATCCAAGGAAAAGGTAGGCTTTAACACAGAGTGTATTATAACCAATAAAGCAGACAAAGATAACCATCCAGCACCATCAGCCCCAAAACAAACAGGGTTTATATCAATCCTTCCTTTAAAAGTGCAATCTGCATATCCCTCCAAATGAGTGGAGGATGTAATTTGCTTTTTGGTTATACTGAGAGAGGTGTTCCAAATATTTTGTCCATCAAGCAATTTATAGGATCTGGGTGAGATTTAACAATTAAACCTTAACCGTGCCACAAAACACAGTCACCAAAATGACAGTTTAAATAAATGACTATTACTCGATTTATTATGTGGTTAACATGATGAGAAATCTCGTGAATACCAAAAAAACATTGTACTTGTTTTATACGTCATTCAAGTATTATGATTTTCATGCTTTTACTGTGAAACTCCTGTCGTTGTAACCCATCACGTGACAAAACCCGGACGTGTCAGGGAGCCCTGTCCCGGTCTGCCCATCACAACAAATACTTCCTCTGGTAGATACGACAGTGAATATCTCACGGAGTCTAGAAGCCACAGCATGAACCAAGAATGTACCAGAAAGTTAAATGTGGCAACACGAAAAAAGCTCAGTAAATTTAATGCTTTGCGTGGTAAGTTTTTAATTAAACGTCTATGCCTCCGTCTGTGTCCGGAGGGGTAACTGATGCACAGTTTTCGAGTGAGTGTGGAATTCTGAGTATGTATGGTTTACAACGAGCTGCCTCATGCTTTGCCTGCAGGTCGAGAGGTGCAGCCGGGGGAGTTTTGGGACGTGGTGGTGTTGACCTCCGCCGATGGGAGCCAGAAAGAAGCATATGAGCTGCAGATCAGTGAGAAAGTTGATAGAAAAGAGCTCCCCTTGACTCACTATAAGGTCTTTTCAGACCCTCCAGGATCCAAAATAGGTGAGTGACTGTAGACAGCCTGTTCACGTTCATACCACCATCCCTGTGTATTCAGAAGCAGTACTGTATATGTACTGGGTGTTGTTTTCCAGGCA
Organism: Aeoliscus strigatus; assembly: GCA_901007665.1. Classification (NCBI taxonomy): domain Eukaryota; kingdom Metazoa; phylum Chordata; class Actinopteri; order Syngnathiformes; family Centriscidae; genus Aeoliscus; species Aeoliscus strigatus. Next base: position 226,671 of record CAAKHB010007339.1, read on the forward strand.
ACGGAGGCTCCACTCTGTTGGCTCTGCAGCAGCTGGATGAGCTGTATGGGAAAACTCTCAGCAGGATGAGAGTCATCCTGATTCACGCAGGTTTGGAATGTTGTATGCTTTTTATTTACATTTTGTCTACATAGGGTTGCAAAATTGACGGATTGTCCATGGTAATTAACAGGAACTTGAAATGTACCAAATTGGAGGTTGGTCCTTCACAGGGACTTTAATAAATATAGTTGGGGGAAATATATTTTAGCATAACCTTGACTAAATCAGACTAAATCAGATTTCATGCACATAGCACCGTAGCACACTACCTCCTGCAGGTGTATTGACCCCACCACCTTCCTGCACCGTGCTTCCTCCATCACATGCACAGGTGATTCTAGAACCCTGGGCTATTGAAGCCATGTTTGAGCCTTGAGCTCCTGATGATATAATGCTGTTAATATATTTAATGTGCACGGCTGTGAAATGTTGATTAGAGAATGTATAAAACTGCAATTGTCATTTTCTTGGTGACCCCAAAGTTTCGAACGGTTGTGTATGTAAAGTATAATTCAATTTCCCTGTTTTTTTCTTTCAGGAGGGTCCAGTCAGCGTTTGCCCAGTGCAAGCGCACTTGGAAAGATTTTCACTGCTATGCCTGTGGGAGACCCTCTCTACCAGATGCTGGAGCTCAAATTAGCCATGTATGTGGATTTCCCATGTCACATGAATCCTGGTGTGCTGGTGACCTGTGCAGATGACATTGAGCTCTACAGTATTTCGGACAACGAGCGTGTTGGGTTTGACAAACCGGGCTTTACGGCGTTAGCCCACCCCTCCCCGCTGTCGATTGGAACGACCCACGGTGTGTTCGTTATAGATTCATCTGAAGAATCTGCGCACTCCGAAATGGAGAACACGTCCTGCTTGCGCTTTCTCCACAAACCGACCGTTGGGAAGATGCGAGACAGCGATGCTGTTCACAAGAAGCCAAGTGGTTGTTTTTCCTTAACGGATGCTGAGTTTGTCTACACGGACAGCACCTATTACTTTGATTTTGACACTGCACGCTCTCTTCTGACTCTGCTGAAAGACATTGGACCTTTAGAATGTGAGATCGATGCATATGGAGATTTTCTCCAAGCTCTTGGCCCGCAAGCCACCGTGGACTACACCACCAACACTGCTAATGTCACCAAAGAGGAGAACAGCCTGGTGGAAGTCCGCCAGAAGATTTTCCACCTTCTAAGAGGAACGCCACTGAATGTCGTTCTCCTCAACAACTCCAAGTTTTATCACGTTGGGACCACGTCAGAGTACCTGTTTCACCTCACCGAGGATGTGGCGCTGAGGAGCGAGCTGGGACTCCTGTCGTCAGCTTTCAGCGTGCACTCAGATGAAAACACAGACGGACCTTCGGGCTGTTGTGTCATGTACAGTGTCCTGGATCCCAGCTGCTCTGTGGGAGCTGGGTCAGTTGTGGAGTTCTCCAGAATGGGTGGTGAAGTGTGTATAGGCCGGCGGTGTGTTGTCAGCGGCTGCTGGGTCACTCGGGGCCTTTCAGTGCCTGATGGCGTCTTCATGCATTCATTGTGTGTGAACCAGCGGGGCAGGGTGATGTTTGTGACTGCAGCCTTTGGGACTGATGACAGCCTCAAACACAGTGTGGAACCTGCTGCGTCCTTGGAAGCACTGAATCTGTTCGGGGTCAGCTTGGCTGAGTGTCTGCGCCTCTGGGGGCTGGGTGACGACAGCCTGAGGTTCTCTGACGATGTGTCCCGTTGCAGTTTGTGGAATGCTTGTCTGTTTCCTGTTTGCTCTGATCAACAGAGCTCTTTCTCTGTGTCTCTTAAAATGACGCAAGCTGTCCTGGGGGGCTCAACATTCATGTTACCTAAAGATACCAAGCTGATATCTATGCAGGAGTCGTTGCAGTGCAAGAACCTGGAGGAGATGCTGAAGTTCAGGAAGAGACTGTATCATAACATCACACAGAGAAGATGTAGCAGTTAAAGGTTCATTTATTATGTGTTTCTTTTGACGCAAAATGTAATTTTGTGTTAAAAATTCACCCATAAACCTTTATGATACATTGAAAGCTGCTTTTACTCTACACTTGCTGCTTCATTTTACAGAACTACCAATCTCATCATGATGAGACAAAGAAGAACAACTCCTTTACTGAAACAAAGGCGGCGATGGTGGAGCCGGAGTTGCAGCTGGTTCACACTGATGATGCAGCATCAGCAGAGTAATTGCAGGGGGGGTTCATCTTCTTGGTCGAGGACCCTTTGACACCGATTACTAAACGACTCGCTCTGCCACTCAAACCACATCCCTATTCATGTCAGCCATTTTGTCTGACACATGTAATGTTATGGAAGTAATTGCTGCTAGCTCCTCTCATGCTTTTGTTTGCATTGTTGTCCGGGAACAGCCCCACGAGTCATTTATCTGTCAAACACTGTTTATCTCTGAACAAGTTTGGTTTCAGTCCACCAAAATGGAGAGAGAGAAAATGATTAGTTTTAATCACACATACACAGTCTTGTTTCCATCATTTCAGGGATTGACTTACTCAAATGCAAAGACCACATCATTTTATACCTAGCCAGAATGTAAAACGAAACCTGTACTCTGACACACACACACACAAACACAACACACAGAGCAGGATATAAGCTCGCTCGCTTTACGACGGAGATCAGTTGTCATAGTTGTTAGACATTCCACTCACAGACGTCTATTTTTAGCCCTGCGCCATGATCCCCCTTTATCACGACCTGTGCAATTGTGGGAGACTGAGATTGTATTACTGCCTAACTCACTAAACTACACAGCACGTCTTAAAAGACACGGACTGTATCAATGGGGAATTACAAATCAAGGCCTTCTCAGACGTGTACAGGTAATGACAATACTTTGTGTGGTTTTGTGTGTGTTCAGACACACTTTAGATATTCACAGGACAAAAAAAAAACGGTTTATTGACGGTGGAGACACTGATAGGTGGGTTTGACTTTTAGCTCTTGGAATCATTAGCAAATCGTACTGTTTATGACTGATACCAATGAGCTGAATAATGACTGTTATTATATGTCATGCATACATTATATTTGATGGGCTGTGAAGATGAGTGGAAGAAAAAGGTGAGCGAGTCATACTCCTTGATCACAGAGAAGTTGGAAGACGACTTCCAGCTCAAAGACAGTGAGCTCGTGGACCTCCAACTTGCTTTCAGGTGAAACTTTTTTTTAACATGTGGAATCAAGCTTTTATTCTTGAATTTGGTTAAAAAGGACGCTACATCCATGGTCCACAGTCTTACTTTTCTTTGTCAGTTGTCACAAGCAGGCGATGTTCGCTTTCTGTGCCACAGCTCCGAGGAGGCTTTCCAGAAGGTGAATCTGAGCTATCGAACAGAGAAAGGCCTTTCCCTGCTGCATCTCTGTTGTGTGTGTGGAGGTATGCATGACTACCAGACTATTAATAACTCATGCAGTACCATGGGACCGTTTTTGTTTTTACGAAGGGTTTGTAAGAACAGGACATGAATGGATGAGATGGTGCAGCTGTGACTAAATTCACATTTCTGTTCGGTCCCAACTGGAGTGTGTGTGAATTACTCTGTATTAGCATGGACTGAGCTGTATTAAAGTGTAATGTGTGAAATACAGAACATGTGGAAATAAAATGACATGAAATAACTCAGTGGAACAGTGGAACGATGGAGATGGAGGAATATTCTCATAATGCCTCCGAACGTATGAAAGAAATTAAATCATGGCAAACAAAGATTATCATCTGCAATAAACATTAGAAAGTATGAATTTTGTTCCACCAAAGGGCTTTCGTTCTAAGTGTGATGTTTTCTTCAGTGGTACATACATGATATTCCACCTGTGTGTCCAGGCAGTACAACACATATCCGCTCGCTAATGGTCAAAGGTCTGCGTCCCTCCAGACTGACCAGGAATGGGTTCACTGCTCTCCACCTGGCTGCTTACAAGGTGAAGAAAGAAATGAAGAGCAAATATCAGATTCTTTTGGTGCAATCTGTGTCTTCATGTAATAGTGAACGGCTTTAGTTTAACCACATGGTGGAGTACAAGTTCACTTAAAGCCAATGTGGTTGTTGGTGATGGCATTTCAAACCTCTTATTACTGAAAGTAGAGGTCAGTGGATGTCTTCTTTGTCACAGGACAACGGCGAGCTGGTTACTGCTCTCCTCCATGGGGGGTCAGACGTGCAGCAGGTCGGTTACGGCGCCCTCACTGCCCTGCACGTTGCTACACTGGCAGGACACCTTGAGGTGAGAGACGAACCCCTTAGTCCTCACCATTTCCTTGCTTTTGTTAAATTGAATCCTCCCTCCAGGCAGCAGATATTCTTCTGCAGCACGGAGCTTGTGTGAATGTGCAGGATGCTGTGTTCTTCACCCCTCTGCATATTGCTGCTTATAATGGCAATGAGCAGGTAAATCCACCCTCCCTGCACACTATTAAGTAATGAATGAATCACAGGTTTGTGTATCTACTCTGGTTCCTCTCGCGTCCTCTCTTTGCCTCCCAGATTGCAAAGCTGCTGCTGAAGTTTGGGGCAGATGTGAATGCTGGTGGTGAGGTAGGTGACAGGCCGTTGCATCTTGCTGCCGCCAAGGGCTTCCTTGGTATCATTAAGCTGCTCATGGGGGAAGAGGGCAAAGCTAACAGTAAGACCTGACACGTCGACCATCAGCATCTATTCAGGGGTGTAAAAGTAGTCAGTCAGTAGTTGCTGACTTGAATGTGTAACTGTCTTTCCAGTCAATGCTCAGGACAATGAGGATCATGTTCCTCTCCACTTCTGTGCTCGCTTCGGCCACCATGAGATTGTGCGCTACCTCCTTCAGGGGAACTTTGAAGCTCAGGCTCATGCTGTCAACATCTACGGGGACACACCGTTACACTTGTAATCGGTTTCCAGTGTCAGTAAACTTCCATTTATTTTGGGTAGATGACCCAAAGTGTGTTTTCCTCCATCAGGGCCTGCTACAATGGCAAATTTGAAGCAGCTAAGGAGATTATACAGCTTTCTGGTGCAGAAAGTCTGGCAAAGGAGAACATCTTCAGCGAGACGGCACTCCACAGGTATTGCCTGTCAGGTCTTTATTAATAGAAAGGGCTTTTAAAAATCACACAGATCCTCAGAGTACATGTTATTTTGTTTTAAATTTTATGGCATGTACTTTGTCTCTCAGTGCATGTACCTACGGGAAAGACTTGGAGATGGTCAAATATCTGTTGAGCCAAAATGCAATAAACATAAACCAACAGGGCAGAGATGGACACACAGGTGACGTTTTCCCCTTCAGAATCCACACAACTCCTATTTTGCATTTAGCAGAGCCAGTTGTGAATTTCATTATTGTTTTACTGTGACACCGTTTAGCTCTGCACAGTGCCTGTTTCCACGGTCACATCCGTCTGGTGCAGTTCTTGCTGGACTGCGGGGCGGACATGAACCTGGTCGCATGCGACCCCAGCAGGTCTAGTGGGGAGAAGGATGAGCAAACCTGCCTGATGTGGGCCTATGAAAAAGGTCTGCCTGCACAAGCTCTGAGGAAAGAAAGCAAAAAGCCAATGCTATTCTTGTGTTTTTCTAACTCAGGTCACGATGCCATTGTCACTTTACTGAAACACTACAAACGTCCAGATGACTCCCCCTGCAATGAGTACTCTCAGCCAGGGGGTGGTGAGTAGCCCTTCCCAAAAGATGGGAAATAAAGGCACATCCTCACATACAACTGCCTGAATGTGCCAACTCTCTTCCAGATGGGTCCTACGTTTCTGTCCCGTCTCCTCTGGGAAAGATCAAAAGCATGACTAAAGGTAGTGAGGTGGAGTGAAGCTTAGCAGATTTTCACACCTTATACATCAGTTGACAGCCTCACACAAACGTGTCTTTTGCCTTATTAGTAGAGTTTGTGTGTGTGTGTGTGTGTGTGTGTGTGTGTGTGTGTGTGTGTGTGTGTGTGTGTGTGTGTGTGCGTGTGCGTGCATGTGCCTATATGTCTACAGGTGTATGCGGTTTGTGCATTTGTGTAATTTTGCCTCCTCTGTTTGTCCCTGTCCCAAATGATTGTCAGCGTCATAAATGTGCAGAATATACAACATTTAAAATGACACATCAAATGTGGAATCAGCACCAAGATCAGCACTGGTCTCATTTAGAGGTTAATATCTGTTCATCACTGTTTTCAGAGAAAGCTGAGGTTCTGCTGCTCAGGGCCAGCCTCCCCTCTCATTTCCACCTTCAGCTGTCTGAGCTTGAATTTAATGAAATAATTGGATCAGGTAAGTTCTTTCATCTCCCTTCCTCATAGGGCATCTGACTCTATGTAGCATCTGATCTGTTTCACACACAGGCTCGTTTGGAAAAGTTTACAGAGGCAAGTGCAGAAACAAAATAGTCGCTATAAAACGGTAAATATGTGCTTGACAAACAACCCAAAGCCATTTTTCGTCCCTTTCTACGAGTTAATCCTCTCTCTGCTCTGTAGCTACAGAGCCAACACGTACTGCTCAAAGTCGGATGTGGACATGTTCTGCAGAGAGGTCTCCATCCTCTGTCGCCTCAATCACCCCTGTATCATCCAGTTTGTGGGAGCGTGTCTGGATGATCCCAGCCAGTTTGCCATTGTCACGCAGTACATCTCTGGCGGCTCGCTGTTCTCCCTGCTGCATGAGCAGAAAAGGTGAGTACCCCACTTATTCATCCACTTTATGATCTTATAAATAAGAGTCGTTGTCTGGAGTCCGCTGAATCACACAAGCTGCTTCACGTCAGAACGTCCTTGACATGTGTCCTTCCTCTCTAAACATCCATCCGTTCAAGCATCTTCACACGCAAACTCTAGAGAACTAAACATGAATACATAGAAAATGATGAAGACGTTGCCTTTAGACAACATTTCCCTCATCATTTTATATTTATTGTCATGCAATGGTCCTCAGCTCACACATATGTTGCTGTTACAGCCAAAGAACATGAGCAACAGCTGAACCTTTCAGTGTAGTACACTTTTATAAATATGTGTTTTATTGTTAAAATGGGTGAAGAAAGACAGGCAAACAAAGGGCAACAAAGACATTTGTAGAGTGAAGGTATTTAAATATTGATATTCAATTCATATCAGTTCAGTTTTATTTGTATAGCCCAACATCACAATCAGTCCGTACACCACTACCTCCTCTGTCCTTTGACACCTTGAACGTACCTGGAAGAGGAGGTCAAATAAGAGAACATGTTTGCACAGCGGAGCGGTCGGGTTCAGTTTCATTATCCTCCTTGGAAGCGTCCGCTCACCAATCTCTCAACCTTATCCGAGATCATCATTGATCCAGGTGAAGTGTTCCGCTAACTGTGTGCCCAGGTGCTGTCTTTATAGATCGATCGCCGTAAACTGCTGTGTGTGATTGGTAGCAGCCATTGATCCGGCACTAAGTGTCTGCTGCTTTAATGATGTGTCAATTCACAGGCTTATTGATCTGCAGTCCAAGCTCATCATTGCCTCTGATGTGGCCAAGGGAATGGAGTACCTGCACAACCTCACGCAGCCGATCATCCACAGAGACCTCAACAGGTGGGGGCCGTGATAATAACCTACGGAAGGAACATATCGGCCTCCTGAAATAGCTGTTGCCATTGCAAATGATACATGTGCTCCTTGCAGTCACAATATTCTACTTTATGAGGATGGACATGCTGTGGTAGCTGATTTTGGAGGTGAGCAAACACACTTGGAGTCAATGCGTGGAGGCTAACAGGTGAAATGTGCTTTTGATTAACAGACAAACAAAGCAAACAGTTCACAGTGCAGACTGGTGGAAGAGATTATTTAAGAAGGTGTGTTTAAAAGGTTCAGCTATTTAAACCACAGGCAGTCCTGGTTGCTTTTGTTCTTGAAGCATCCACGTCATGCAGCCTGTTTTAAAAAATGTTCTGATTGTACTTAATGTCATAGGTGTCTTGTTCTGTTGGACCGTTCCTAAAATGACAAGACATAAATGTTTTCTTGTTGATCTACAGCCAGATAAACTAAAGGCCCATTGCTCTGTGTTTTTGTGAAAATTGTTTGCTACTATTCAAACAGGGTCATGTATATGTTCTGGGTTTAAACTACTGTATGTCCAGAAAATCATGGCTTGTGATGAACTGTCAGCTGAGATTGGTTTGTTCATGTTTGTGACTGTGGATGAGAGTTCAGCTACATCACTGAATGCTGCATGTTGGTCCTCCCCTCTTCAGAATCCAGATTTCTACAGTCTGTGGATGAGGATAACTTGACCAAGCAGCCGGGGGTCAGTGTCCGTCTCCTTTGTTGACTCTACTCAACATACTATGTTAAACATTTTGAAATCAGGTTTTACACAGTTTACAAGTGTCACAAACCATCTGTAGCACTCATCTAAGACCAAGCACCTGCTAGTTAAAGTGTCTGTTACCCAGCAGATAAAACTGCTTTCAGGCACATTTTGTCTGAATGTGCTGATTCATCACCCAGAGTGCTTTGCCTGCAGTTTGATGTTCAGTGTGTAACATCTCTTGAGAGCCTGTTGTGAAGAACTTGTTGCCCTGGCTGGGACACACTGTTAATGTCAGTAATTGGGCGTTTTATTTTCTGTGTATGTGTGTGAAATGCTGCCACCTACAATCTACAATAACACAGTAATAATATTCAGACACTACTTTAACTGAACTTTAACTGTATGAAGTGTGTGTTTTCTATGTGCATGCTCTGCGTGTTTGCAGAACCTGCGCTGGATGGCTCCGGAGGTCTTCACCCAGTGTACCCGCTACTCAGTGAAAGCGGACATGTTCAGCTACGCCCTCTGTCTGTGGGAGCTGCTTACTGGAGAAATTCCCTTTGCTCATTTGAAACCTGGTAATTTTTCCCTGGTGTGTGTCAGTCAGCATTTTCAAGAGTGACAGCAAACGTACCAGCTGGTATTGGCACAATGAAAAAAAAAATCACCTCAGTTCTAAACTTTTTTATTCTTATTCAGTTACACTGAAGGTATGGAAATGAGCAGCATGAAACAGGAACATGGCCTTCCGACTCTCTTATATATACGTTTGCCTGTTTTGTTTTTGTAAAATAGTTACAGTAAATCCTTAGAAAACTAAAGCCACATCAGCTTTGTATCTTTCTTTAGAATAGTATGCTCAAAATGCCTGACGCAAGGTGTCACTGAGGTGTTCACTCTGCATCAGTGGACGAAGTTCCATATTTGAGCTGGTTTTCCCTTTAAAATCATCCCAAAAGTGTCATTATTGAGATTCAGTCTGAGCACAGAAAGAGTGTGTCCTTCCAGTCTTGTTGGACTGGATAGACTTTGTTGCTCGCTGTCCTCAGCTGCTGCAGCGGCAGACATGGCCTACCATCACGTGCGGCCTCCTGTTGGCTACTCCATCCCCAAACCCATCTCTGCGCTTCTGATCAGAGGCTGGAACGCCTGCCCAGAGGTAAACAGCCGTCTAACAGCTCATTTGAAAATAACCCCTTCTTAAACAACATCACATAAGAAGCTTATTCAGACATACGAGGGCTCTTAGTGGAAAGCTGCTGACTCAGCTTAATGAATGGGTCGGTTTGCATCCCCAGATGATGCTTGTCTGTTCAAATACACAGTGCACATGACCTGGAGAGTTTTCCCTTTGTGCTGTGATGCTCATTAAGACATGTTATTACACAGCTAAGCACATTGGCACATTGTTCTCTCTCTCTCTCTCTGGTATAGTGCCTTCCTGTTTGCCAGTTAGCACTGTGAAAACTCCTGCAAACATCTCCCTCTGTGATCATCGCGTCCCAGCGCCACCTTGTTAGGACATCTTTTTCATAACAAGTTTGATTGTAATGAGCCACCTTAAGTTTTCATGTGCACACAGAACACCACGTCTCAGGAGGTTTAAAAGAACACGCCGCACTGTGTTTACAGGCTCTGTACCGAGACGGCTTCGTTTAAACCTTCAGTGATGATCCAGTGTGGGTGCAGATGGTTTAAATCACCGATATGTTCTTTTTTTCCTTAGCTCCCTTTTGTTTGTGTGTATAATGTGCAGGCTGATCTTCTGACGGCTGTCGAAGGATGTGATGGATAATTGAACAGTCCTGCCATAACTGTTTTATTTGGCTGCTGAAGCACCTGTGTGGGAGAACTAAAATCAGAATACACAGGACAGTGTTGGAGAGAATACAGCTGTGTGTGTGCGTGCATGATGCAATCCCAGAGGTGTGTGTTAAACCTTAGAACAGAAAGAAAAAGTCTGTGTTTCTCCTTTCAGGACAGGCCTGAGTTCTCTGAAGTGGTTACCAACCTAGAGGAATGCTTGTGCAATGTTGAGGTATCAAATGTCCACACATGACATGAGTTGGTGTGTTCCTTTATCTCCTGATGCCTTCGCCTGCGGATATGTGTGTCCCAGCTGATGTCGCCAGCCTCCAGTAACAGCAGTGGCTCCTTGTCGCCCTCCTCCTCCTCGGACTGTCTCCTTGGAAGAGGAGGACCTGGTCGGAGTCATGTAGCGGCCCTGCGCTCCAGATTTGAGCTTGAATATGCTCTTAACACTCGCGCCTATGCATTCTGGTCTCAGAGGTAAGAGGGTGACAATAACTTATTTTTTCCATATCCCATACTGATGATTGATTGGCTCTAAAAATGAAGTAGTATTTTATCTATGACTCATTTCACAGACGTCTGGTATGCGATTGGTCTTATTTGGCGACGATTTGCTGTATGAAAGCACTTTCAGTGGACAGAGGAGTTGCTTGGATACCAAAAAAACAAGAGAAACAAATGCAATGAAACATGCATGGCTATCTGTCTGTGTAGGAACGCATTAAGACAGCATTGGAATCTTCAGTAGCAAACTACCAGAGTGAACGCATGACAGATAATTATGTTTGTTTTGGAGGTTTTAACAGAGGAGTGTCCCTCGATGGTCACGGAAAGCGTCGTTAACCGGCTGTTAATGTGTGTTTTTTTTAAGGAATTAAATATGAGAGTTTAACAAAACAAAATGAATTCAATTACTCATGAGTAAAGTATTGTGTTGTTTTTCAGTGAGCGGCGCCGTGCGTCTGGAGGCCTCTCACTGGAGGAACTAAGAAGAAACATGCAGTTTTCTCCCATTGATCGCAATGGTTTGTCTGCAACTTCTAGAATAATCTAATTTAATTTATGAGGGGGGAAATTGTCTTACTTTGTAAATGTATTGCAATATCGTGGTACATTTCAATGGTACATTCAAAAAATGAACATGAGTGTTAATTTACAGGTCACTGATTGTTTGGCTTTGTTTTTAGGGTACGTGTCTGATCCCATGAGCACCATGCGATTTGGTTCTTCGTTCAGCAGCAATGGCAGCTTCGAAGACAGCAACTGACTCTGAGAGATGTCTGCGTGCTCTAATATGTGCTGACAAATGCAGTCTCTTTATTTTTTGCGACAATATGAAATATATAAATGTAGTATTTAGTTGTTCTTTTGGTTTGTGGGTGAATTTCCAGTTTTTCCTTCTTTCTTTCTTTCTTTCTTCTTGTCCCATGTTACTGTTAAATATTTGGTACACTGAGTGTGTAAAACAGTTCCATTGAGACTTTTGGCTCATGTACATATGTGTGACAAACAAATTTTGTTTTGTGTATACGGTTTGTACAAATCAGAATTGGAAAAATAAAAAGCTCGGAGTACTTTTTCGTGTAGACATTTATTTATTTCCCGATCAAATGGAAAAAAAAAAACAGACAAAAAACCCCAGACAACAAATAAGAATGAGAAAAAATAAACGTTGATGAATAAATGTCAAATATATTTTGGTCCAAAAAGAGGTAGCAGCAATAATAACATAGATCAATGCCTAAAATAGACAAACATAGAAAATTCATCTCAGACACATGACCGAAGAGACAAAAGACTAAAATCCTGCAGAAGGTGTGCAATCACAGATCACTATGGAGTTGTTGTTGTTGTTGTTGTTGTTGTTTTTTTAAGCGTGCTTGCATCTGTCAGGACGATCTAAAGGCTGTGGAATCCATCAGCTATAAATTATTCAATCACCTGTGAGATGTGGAGAACAGTATCTGCTTACTGGTAAATTCAGCTGCACCTGATACCTCACACTATCTACGCCTTTGTTGCCGGCAATAAGAGGAGCTGCTCTATTGTACAGACGTTCTGCAGCAGTCCAAACTTCTCATGCAGCTTTTTTCCAGTAATTGAGAACCATCAAAGAAGTCAATCGCTGTAAACAGACACTTCTGCCCTAAACTAACCACGATTCAATGCAGCTTTAGGAAACCGACCACATGTGCCCATCACGAGGATCCCTGATCCTCTGATTGTGTATACACCCGGTGAGGTTTTACGTTCCCTATTTTATTTTCAGTAAAGTGCTACAGGAATAGAAGATAAATAGATAAAACATCTGTTTATTTAATGTCCATTCTCACTTCTCACCGCGGTCATCAAAGGATGTGAACTGTGACGGAACAGGGTTTCATTTACTGAGAAAGAGCTCAACCTACTGAGAGAGTGTTTGACGTCGCTGTTCGGCTGCACATCCCTCTCTCTGCTGACGCTCCTGTTTGACGCTGCTCTGGGTTCATGCCCTCTGCTGGGGAACTCCTCTGGACTTCCATCTTCTGACTTGCAGGCTGTAAAATCAGTTATTTCTGTAACTTGTCCACTTCCTTCATGTGTCTTCTCCTCCATTTCTTTCACCTCAGCTGCAGACAGGTCCGAGGGCCCTTCTGGATCATCTGAACCCTCACGATTTTCATTTACAAGTGAGGACTGATCTTTCAGTTCATCAGTTGCTGTGTGTTTTCCATGTCTGCTCTCTGTAGTTTTGCCATCTGTGACTCCTGAATGATCAATACTTTCCACTTCACTCTTGAAAACAGCATCAAGATCATCCTGAGCTTTGTGTTCTACCAGAGATCCACGGCTCCCCGTACTCTCTTCTTTGCTTGTGAGCTTAGTGATTGAACGTACGACATTTAGTTCATCCTCGGTTTTTGGTTCTGAGTGGTTTACCTCTTCCTCCACTTGCAGGTTTTCCCTCTCACAGAGTTCATCAATGGCTGAATGATCGCTCTTGTTGTCCAACTGTACAGCTTCTACTCTGGTTTTGCCTTCCTCCTCCTCCTCCTCCTCCTCCTCCTCCTTTTCACCGTTCCCTGCATCAGCACCACCTGACGTCCTCAGTGGACTCCCAGCTCTCAGTGGCTCTGTGTCGGACACTGACGTTGAATCCCTCAGGTCCTCCAAAGGCTCAACAAACGTCTCAAAGTACCTTGATGCTTGATGCATGCTCACCCAGTTTGTGACGAGGTCGGCGCTGTTTTCTTTTTCTAATGTTTCTGGAGTCTCTTTTAATGTGACCTCCTCGGTGTTCTCGGCATCACCGTGTGCAGGCTGCACGGGAGGTTTGAGCAGCACACTCGCTCCTTCTTCGGAGGCCTTGCTCACGTCCTCCATCTCTTCTCCATCTTCTCCATCCGCTGCAGACAGCTCAACGCCCGCAGTGTTTTCAGTGTGTGGATGTTTGTCAGACCCCGACTCCGACTCCTGTTTGGCTAATTTGTGACCCGCATCTCCTGAACCGATGACCTCAGCAGATTTCAGCTGAATATTATCTTGTATGATGTCAACCACACTGTCCCTTCCGCTCATATCTTCTGGCTTCGATCCCTCTTTTGTCTCTGTTCCAGAAGCTACCGGCTGCTCTTCATCAGATTCATCCTTGTTCTGTTTGCCCTCAGCATCGCTGACAGACGCCTGTTCAACACCAGCGTCCTGCTTCTTTCCCACAGATTCACCCCACTCCACATCCTCCATCTTTGCCTCTATGCCCTCGTTGTCTACAGGCTGCTCTGATTTCTTCTCGTCATCATCTTGTTTTGTTGTTTCATGGTCATTGTGGTCCTTCTCCCCACTTTCAGCATCAACTTGTCCCTTTTCACCACGGTCACATTCTTCTTCAGGCGTTTTACTGACATAATCTGCATCTGCTGCTTCACTTTTATGCTCCTCAATATTCCCATCTGATGTTTCCACTGGAACGTTTTCTTCATCTGATTTGTTCTCCCGTTCTTCAGTCCTTTCAGACACATGATGTTCCTCTGCACCTTTGTACTCTGCCTCATCTCTGTTTGTCCCAGCTTCATGTTTCTTGCCGTCCTTCTCCTCTGTCTTTGGTTCCTCTGCTCCATCCCCTTTTTCATCTGCCTCATGTATGTTGTCAGCGTTGTTACTTTCATCCATTTCTCCATTCCAGTCGTCTTTACTCTCGACCCATTCACCCTTCCCGTCGTGACTGTCACCTTCGTCTTTCTCTGTGTCTCCTGATTCATCTGCCTTCTCTTCATTTCCACGTTTGTCCTCCTCAGCAGCGCCTTGGTTTGACTGTCCATCAACATTCAGGTCAGTTTTACTGAGCTCTGTGATGTTTTCTTCTGCCTCAACTCCATCATTTAGCTCTTCCTCGGCGTGATCTTTCTCCACCTGTTTTTCAGCAGACTTCTCCCCTGGACCTTTTAGTTCTTCCTTCTCTGCCTTCTCATCAGTTTCCTCAGCCTTCTGTGTTATTTCCTCTCCTCTGTCACTCGTTAGCTTTTCACCGTCAGCTGCTTCTTCCTCAGATTTCTCCTTCTCCACCTTATTGTCCATGTCCTCAACCTTCTGTGTTGAACCTTCTCCTCCATCACATGTTAGCTGTTCACTATCACCCTCAGCTCCTTTCTGTTCTTCACATGCTTCCTCAGTCTTCTCCTTCTCTGCCCTCTCATCCGTTTCCTCAACCCTCTCCGTTGTTTCCTCTCCTCCATCACATGTTAGCTTTTCACCATCACCCTCAACTTCTAAAGCTTCTCCCTGTTTATTTTCCTCCTCAGACTTTTCCTTCTCTGCTTTCTCATCTGTTGCATCAACCTTCTCCATTGTTTCCTGTCCTCCATCGCCCTCAGCTCCAGATTCTTCTTCCTCTTCTCCTTCATCCTTTTCGTCAGCCACATTCCCATTCGCTATGTTCTCAGCGTCTTTACTCCCCTCCAATGAGCTGCTTGGTTTCTCTGCTGTGAAGTCAGCTATGTCCCCTCCGTTCTCCTGTTGTGTCTCTGCGTCAGTCACAGGTGCCTCTTCACAGCTGAGGGCCTCTTGCTCCTTTGAGGGCTCTGCTTTCGTTGGCTTTGTCTCACTAGCTGTCATGGCCTCTGCCTCTATCTGGTTATCTGGGGCTCCTGTCTCATCACACTTTTTATTCAACTCATCCTTTTCACTGCTCTGTACTTCCTGTGGGTCAGCCACTGCAGTGTCCTCCTCGCCTTCTTCCTGTTCTTCTGCAGCCTCAGTATCGGCAGCAGCTGCTGTGGTAGTATCGTTTTGAGGCTCTGAAGTCGTGTCATCTTCTGCGATTTTCTCTTCAGACACAGGAAACACACCTCTGCCTGCATCCGAGTGGTCCATCCTACATTTGTCATCCCCTGATGTCGACGTTTCAGTGTCCTCCTCCTTTTGGACCGTCTCGTCTGGGGAGTTCTCATACGTCTTGTGTTGTTCCTCATCAGTTTCATCCCTCTGTTCTTTTGGCTCAGGTGGGTTTTCCACTTCAGCTTCACTTTGTTCACATTTTGGCTCTGATTTCTCTGGAACGACACAATGAGGGATCGTTTTGGGATTACATTCATATTTTGCATATATGCATATATTTGCTGAGTGTGCTCGTTGGTTTACAAATTGAATTTGTGCACCTTCAGCATCCTGCTTAAGACCTTTATCTGTGGGTTCCTCAGTTTGGGCGCCGCTGACTTCTGGCTCAGCGTTGCACTGTGAGTCCTTCTGTGTGGCGTCTGTGAGCTTCTCCTGCACAGAGTTCACTTGGGGAAAAAAAGAAACGTGGTACAGGCAGGATGAACATGAACTCCTAGTCATAGTGACAGATCACTAAAAGTATTTTGTTATCCAAGAGACGGAAAACTAACCCACTGATGATAGCTAGAATCCACAACATCTTTAATCTTTAAAGGTGCAAATGTACAAAAGTATCCAGTAGATAGCCAAGTGATTAATTCATTCTCAAACGATCAAAATAAGTTTGGCACATGCTTTTGCCAGATGCACAGTTTAAAATAAAACAAACGGTGCTTGTGGAATCCAGCTGATTCACAGTTCTCAGAGTTATAGTTGTAGTAGAAACTCATTCCCTCTGTCAATGTTTCATTATTTACTGGTGAAAAGCGAGGAAGCTGCCACAAACAAAAACCAGATGTGTGTGCAATGTGCCACATTTCTGAACGCGTAGTAAACAACAATGTTCATACTGCGTCTTATGTTGGTGAAGTTTGCATCAGAACCTCCATCAAAGATGGACTGGCACATTTTGTCACTGTGTTTACACCCCCACAGATGTAAGTGTTGGCGTACACCCACCTTTCTCCTGTTCCTCCTCCTCTTTGCTCTCCTCCATTGTTTTTTCATCCGCTTTATTTTCTGAAGAACCATCGAAAACGTCTCCATTCTCCTTCCCCTCAGGCACACTGGTGTCGTAGATCTCGTTCTCTTCGCTCGTCCCCGTTCTTTCCTCCACATCGGCATCCTCGGCCAGAGCAGATTCTGCCTCGGGGGCGGCGACTTCCTTAGGATTTGGCTCACCTTGTTTGTGTGTTGTAGCTGCTGTTTCATCTTGATTGACGTCTTTAGGGTGCTCTGCTTGCTCTTCCTCTCTCGGCTCTTTGGCACCTTCGGCGTCACTCTGCCCACTCTCGCTGTCGGCAGAGCTGGAGTCTGAATGAGAGCTGACATCTGTGCAACACATAGAGAGCGTTTGAAATTCATCCATTCAAAAAAATCGTTCACAATTTCGAACTAAACTTAGCTCGCGGTCATTTCGTTTGATAGAATACTTTTAAGCTGAGTTGACACTAAATTGACCAACCGTCCTTCTCATCTTCAGACTCAGAGGACTCTCTCTCTGTAACCCTGTCCGTTTCACTGCATGGTGACAAGGATTTCTTTTCCTGGAGCTCTGGATCTTCTGCAGCACCCTCATCGTCTGCTTCAAAGTCCTCTTCATAATCTAACAGCAAAGCATTAAAGAACACTGTCTTAAAAACCTGATACCATCAGTATGTACTGGAAGAAAGTATGCAAAGAACGCTCCACCGCCTCTACATGATGAAAAAACACAAAAATGCAAGAACCTCAAAAGCAGAATTGCAACAACCTAAACAACAAAAATAGACGCAAGCACTGTGTGCGGAGCAGACTATTTAAAGAAAGCAAGAGAACGTCTAAACATCTGAAAGTAGCTTTTACTACAGGTCTCCCATAGGAATCTTTCAGCATTGTACCGTCTCTGGGTTTGTCTTCTTCGGGTACTGTTTCGTCTTTGACTGGGATCTCTGTGTCCTGTGTCTGGCTGGTTTCACATTCTGAGTGGGACGCA
Source organism: Aeoliscus strigatus (assembly GCA_901007665.1). Taxonomy (NCBI): domain Eukaryota; kingdom Metazoa; phylum Chordata; class Actinopteri; order Syngnathiformes; family Centriscidae; genus Aeoliscus; species Aeoliscus strigatus. The sequence continues at coordinate 244,141 of CAAKHB010007339.1, forward strand.
GCCTCCTCGGCTGTCCTCTCCATCTCCATGTCAGCGGTGTCCTTTGGGCCTTCCCCTCTTCCTCTCTCCTCTTTGACCTTCTTTGGTGGAGGAGTGGGCTTTTTGTCCATTCCCATCGCTATGATGCACCTGCAAGAATCACACATTACAGCCTTCCTACGGCCTTTTTTTCTCACCACCACGTCTCTTCTTGGGGACATTTTAGGGCCGAGCTTACTTGTAGCACGGGGACGCGTGTTCTACGCTGGAGAAGCCAAAGTGACCATGTCTGCCGCCGAGCCTGGGGCCCTTCCTGTGTTTGAACTCACAGCAGGAGCTCAGCCGCTCCACCTGCAGCCCGTTCAGGAAGAAGGTTAAGCTGAAGGGGAAACCTCGGTGTCGCCTTGAAACGAACTGGAACGTCTCTGAGTTGTAAAGGAGATACAGCAAACACAGCGACATTCAGTGAACAATAAAGGCACTGGAAAGATGGGAAAGAACTCTGGTTCATGTCCATTCACAGAAGAGTACACGCTGACCTCCCTCATGAAGCTTTCCCTTGTACACACACAAGTTTTCTCCTCCACAATGCTGCTGAAACACTTTGACCTCGTCCCTCATGTCAACCAGGTCATGGGAGAGATGCACGCTTTTGCCAAAATACACCATGCTGACTTGAACTCTGCTCTGATGGCCGGAGCTCCTCAGGATAGGCAGGTCCTGGAGTGAAATTAGGGGGCTTGTTCAAGAAAATGACTTGTTTCCTACAGATTTAAACACCTGTGTGATCTCTGTGGATCTCCTGGAAAGTTGAAATTGTCCTTATTCATCAAAAGTGGCCTGTTGCCATAGAAACTTGAAATTGAAGACAAACACCTCATTGACGTCAGCCCCACTGGAGGCCGTGGTCGGGCGCAGTCTGCGGCCTCTGAGTGTGCTGTTAGGAGTGACTTTTACCCCCCTTTCTCTCCTCTTTGTGGCTGGAGGTACTGGGGTCACAAAGTTGTTAATGACCGGAAGGCAATAGGGTGAGATGCCGCCACAGGTGTCTCTTGTGGTCCCTCTTCTCTGGGACTCTTTTTCCATCTAGTAAAAGAAGATTAAATAAAGAAAGACTTCACTCTGTGTGTGTGTGTGTGTGTGTGTGTGTGTGTGTGTGTGTTTACACAAATGGCTATCTCTGCATGACGCAGTCAATTATTTTTACATGAATTATCTTCCTAAACAAGGAGACCAAATGTTCCTGAAGGGTTAAAAACTATCTCTGGGCCTCACAGTGTAGTTGAATCTCTGGTTGTTCTCGTTGGGCGACTCGTGGAGTCTGTAGAAGCTGCGTCTAAATGATGCCGTGGATCTCTGGTTCTGAATCGGCTTCAAACGCACCGGCCTCTGCATCTTCCCTGGAGCCGTGTTGGGTCGAGATGAGCCCGGCTGCACCGCACATAACACACACAGAGGCAGGATTCTGGTTATTCTTCCAGTTAGTAATGTGAACTGAGTGAACTTTAAGAAGCCTTTTTAATCTAATCTAATCAATTTTGTCTGTCTCAAAGGCACATTGACGTGGTCAGGAGGAGCTGGAGACTAAACCAACGAGCATGTGATTATCAGGCCAGCAGGCCAACCTCCTGAGGTACCGCTTTTCTGCTCTGTTTTGTTCATATGTACAGTAAATAGTGGTTCCATGCACCTTTTAAATAAGTAATTGACACAAGAAATGAAAGTCAGGTGACTTTTTTAAAGAGAACATTGATCCAACTGCTTCACTTCATACGGTACAACAGAGTCGCTGTACACATGGCAACTATCAGCATCCCCCAGACTGACGGCACAAAGGATCATCTGGGTTTAAAACCCACTTCAGACGAAAGGATTTACAAGATTAAATACATCATTATTGATGCTCCACAGCCATACATTGGATATCAGTGACTGGTGAAACGCAAGTTTGCAAAAAATGACCTTATTTACTTCTGAGTAAGAATGATGGCACCTTACTAGAGAAATAGTCTGTATTGGACTTAGAAATGGGCTTTAAATAAAGACATAAAGCCGAGGGTCACCCCAGCCAGGATCTGTCCAAACATACTGTTGCCAGACAACCGGTGGAGGTGGCAGAGAGTCAGGGCTGAGAAAAAGCCAGCTGAAAAACACCTTTACAGTCACAACGTGTTGCTTTTCAGTGTTTGAATGAAATGTCACGGAGCATTAGTGGGACTGATGGATAGTCTGCTCGACTGTTCTCACCTGATTCATATTCATCATATACAGAGTTTCAAATAACCAACATCTCACACAAGCAAACTTTGAACCAAAGTTTGTGTAAAATGTATTTTGCTATGCTGTTTTATCATATAATCACGCTGATGAAAAAATAAATCACAGGATGCACTGAGTGCAGTTTTTGTCATCACCTCCATGACTTACAAAGAAAACTGATTTGAGCTGATTTAAATTTGGGTGTGAGCACTGTGAATGTTTTAAAGGATTCTTCCTCTCTCTATGTTGTTGTTGAGTCCCAGATATGTTGGGCCCTGGTGGAGGTCTGTGTGATTGATACTTGGAGGAATACCTTTTTTTTTTTTTTTTAAACAGTATCGCATAGAAAACACACACACACACACACACACACACAACGCAAATGTATTGACTCACAGACTCAGAGGATTCGGACTGATCCCCCTCAGGCCCAGAGTGCTGCTTTTGGACCCTGGCATACGTGGGTGGGCGTGGTGACAGAATACGGACGCCTCCTTCATATCTTTTCGATCGCTCCACCTTCAAGACAACCATATGTGTACAACAATAATTCACTGGACAGTCAGCAGCCATTTCTAACAAAGGCTTCAAGGGTATTTTTGCTCCATCATCACTCATTGAAAAACAAGGTTATTTAATGACTCCGTTTGCTTTGATTATGATTCATCGTGTTTATGTGACAGCAGCTCCTCTCCTCCTGCTGATTGCTGAACAATTATTAATCAAAGGACAATCATTCTTGTGAAGATTTGTGGTTGGAAGGGTTTTAATGAACGAAGCATTCTGCAGTTTTACATTCACTTCAAGAATACAACTCTCCTTTTTTATACACATAATTTATGTTTATGACATACAAATTTAATTTGAGTCCAGTGGAAAATCAGTTTTAAAAAGACAACAAGGAAGTCTAACAGCATTTAAATGCAAATGGCACCTTGATCTTGTACACTCTTTCCCTCCTTGCAAACTCCTCCAGTTTTCTTTTAATCTCTATTTGATGGAGACGCTGTGTGGGAGGAGTGCAGGAAGAAATTAGCATTATTTATTATGCAAAGAGAGGCACAGGCTGTTGGTACATTGTGTTTTCTCCCACCTCCATCTCCAGCACCTTGTGGAAAATGGCCTGGGCCAGACACTCCCTTACATGTCTCTGGTGGGCTCTCTGGATCAGCTGCAGCCTGTACTCCTTGTCCGGGACGATACGCCCGCTCCTGGTGATCTTATGAGCAACAACTGCCTCAGTGTGGTTGATGTTGACAGTGTGTGGACTGAGTGAGGGACTCATGATTTCAATTCCTCCGTTCAAACCAAATCAGAGAGAACAATCATCATCATCATCATCATGTGACGTACCAGTCCTGCTCTCTGCAGGTGTCTCCTGATCCGAGTGTTGCTGAAGTAGCCGGCGAGATGTCGATCTGTGAGACTGTTGTAGGCTGAAATAAGTCTGCACGAAAAAACAGGTAGGAAATTACTCCCGGACAGTTTTATCAGTGAACAAGGTCTCACTTAATGAGACATTTGAAACTTTGTCTGCCACTTACACCAGATATGTGGTATTTACTGGGTTATGTTCTGTTGTTGGCAGCTGTCATTATTAACAGGATTTAATCTGCACCCCCCCAAACCCAGATTTGATTTCGTCCATCATTTGTGTGGGAGACAACAGGATCCTACAACTGTGGTGTCTGTTACAGGTGTCTGATTACACACAAGTATCAGAAGGGCCACACTTAACCCCGTCTGCCTCTCCTCCGTGTCCCTGACGCTCTTTAACCTTGGTTGCAGATTTGCAGAAAGTTTCTGAAAAATACACGCCCTGAACATATTGGAAGGACTGTAATCTTGTTATGGTGGTCAAACAAATGCAGACTAACACTCTTTGTTACTTCTCAGTGGCACACTTTGACGGGACACTAGTGCACAGGATATCAGGTCCAAGATCTACTATTTCCACAACAAACGCCAGTAATTGCTCCAAAATATGCTACAAGTGTTGAGTATGGCAATACAATTACAATGAGACATGTTCATGACACTCACTATGACAACCTACTGATATCGTCCTGTGTGTAAGTAAAATCCTGCTTCTCAGTTCCCTCCACTCACTGATATAAAGAATTGAGTTGCACATACCCTGGGCTGAGGTGACTCATTCTTTTTCTTGTATTTCCTTTATAATCCTCCAAATGTTTCATGCAAGGTGGGCAGCGAACTCTTCCTGATCCTTGCTGCCTGACGACAAGGTCAGTGTAACGGCAAATGAAGCTCCAGAGTTTTGGTGGAGCAGAGAATTTTCAGCTGATCCAGACCGAACCTGCACTTCTCCCAGAGCGTAACTGATGACACTCACTGGTTGCCATGGTAGATCACGTGACCACACTGCCAGCAAGGCTGGTTTCCACTTACAGAGTCCCACTAACACCAAAGCAGCATAAACACAGCTTTCCAAACACATGAAATATAGACAATCTAATCTTTTCTGTTACATAAAGCATTCAGATTTTAAAACTTCAAAGACCACACTCTGTTGATATAATAAATAAAAGTTCTGACCTCAAAACTTTCCAAAAGTTTCAACACAATGTGTATTTAAATTGCAACATGATTTGCTTTGTATTTGCTGAGTTTAATCCTGCAAATCTGCAAAGTGACTACAGCATTGCTGTCAAATCAAGGAAACGAAGCACACTGAGCATCAGGACGAAAGGAAGAAAGTTTTCTTGAGGGATCCGTTTCAAGTTGGACCAATCACAAGTAAAGTGGGTCGGTTATTGATTTCAACATTTTTGAACATAGAAACTTGATTTGAGCCAGTATGATCATGTTAAATGTACTGCAGTGAAAGAACTCATCAGTAACACATTGATATATGATCACAGACTGGTACCCAAAAAGTGAAGACAGCAAATAATTCCACTCATACATTGCAAACAATTAAATGTGCAGGTAAAATAATAAGTATAACCCTTTTCATATGAACAGGTCAGTATGCAACCATGTGAATTCTCCGCTGCCCAAACACTCCCACTCTTTAAGGATCAGGATCTGAAATATGAGTGAACCAAACGTCATATATGCACGTGCAAATTGCAAATAGCCTTATGAAGGTCTTTTTAGGTGTTGTAGATGTTATAAGCATTTTGAAGTCAAGGTGCACACAGGGAAAACGTAGTGCAGCATTATGCAGAGATGAAGACTGTCATGGCTCCATGGACAGGTCCCAGTCAAGGTTCAGATTCCAGTTAGGTTGGGTTTAGGTGTTAACTTGTGATGCTTTGGGATGGCGAAGCACTAAGTCACTGTTTTCACAGAAAATGAGAGTAAAGCATCACCTTCAGCCTCACTGTAAGAGGATCAGTTTGTAGGTCCTCTGTGGCCCTCTTGTGGAAATATGAAAAATGACTTGTTAATGGACAGAATCAGTACTCACTCTGCCCTTGATTGGGCACTGCTTGATGATACCCCACTGCAGTATACTCCAGCCCTTGAATAAATAATGTATGTGTTCAATTCAGCATAGAGTTAGAAACCTAGCGATGGTTACCTAAGACAGGAAGAGAGATGAATTTCATCACTAATCACTAAAGTTTACAATTGTGTACAATATCTGTTAATGTATGTATATTATAATAGTCAACAGTTTATACTTGTTTCACAGCGAGATTCCGAGTTTCACGTTCGATTCCTTGCCTGGGGATCCTTTTGTTTGCATGCTCTCCCCATGTATGCGTGGCTTTCTCTCTCTTATGGAGGTCTTCGACCGACCTCCATAAGCATGCCAGGTTAATCAGCTACTCTAAATATGTATGGAGGTGTTGGCCCTGCAATTAGCGCTGTTCGCCCGTTGACAGCTGGGATTGGCTCCAGCAACTGTGACCCATAACCTGAATAAGGCGGAGATGACAAACGTATTGTACTTTTCTCGTACTATTGTACTCAACGCGTTCGTTGTTACTGAACACTGAATCTGGCCTGATAGGATTCAAACTAACCAATTGTCTGATTTCAATTCAATGTTTTAGTCTGCGTAATAGGATACAATGGTTGATGAGGTTTTGACAGTTCATTTGAACGACTGTGGTACATAGTTGGTTACTAATGGAACAATATCTTTGAGCATCTTAGTTGTGATGGTATCGAAGACACAAGTGGTTGATTTAGATAATAACATCATGGAGATTAGTGTGTTTATATTTGAAGGAGAGATAGCCTTTAGATGTGGACGGAGAATGTTTAGTGTCTATGAAATGTGATGTGCCGTGTAAAAGATTAAAACTCTTTCAAACTCACAGAGATACTTTTTCCATTTGGCATTTTTTGCTTATTATTTTCATATCTTCCCATTCATGCGTTTTGTGAGTACCAGAGTTGGCCAGTGAGTGGAGCCGTGTTTCTGTGTCTTTTATTTCACTGTATGTAAAATTAATTGCAACACAAAACTAAAGTGCAGGAAATAATAATAAGTTTGTGTCAAACATTTCACACTACTGAATAGTAACGATTTGTTACTGGATGAATAAATATATAAAAAGATATATATGCATTTTCTTAAACGGTCAGCATTGTTAAGAAAATGTTTTTGTTTTTGATACACTGAAAAAGGTTTTGTTGTTGGTTGCAATCAAGGGAGTAGAAAAAAATGAATCGTCCATTATTTTACAAGAGTCATCCCTTATTCTGGTAGTGATCCATCAAACTATACAGCAAGTTAATGAGAATGTAACCCTGCATCAAAAGACAGAATGTATATTGCTGTCTGTTTTTTTAAAGAAAGAAAAAGAAGAAAAAAAACAATTATCCGTGTCATAGAAATCCCTGCAAATATTTAGTTTTTTAGGCATTTAGCGATATAAATAACACAATAATAAATTAATGTATTGTGTTTAGATGAACAGCTTGAGACTGAATTTAATACAGAGGTTTACATAACTCTACATCTGTAGCCTCGTGTGGCACCAGCTTAACATTTCTGCTGACACCATACAGAGCCTCAATAAGGTGCCGTAGTTTGAAATCAGGTACATCTGTAAAGGCCCAAGCGTATTATTCGAACCATTACCTTGTTCATCAGCACATCCAATGACCCATGATGTTCATGTTTCTAGTCTAAAACGGAAATATACCCTCAGGCCTTCAGAGCTGCACTGGACAACACTTCGCAGAGGTGTGTCACCTGCAGGTGGACCACCACTGAGTCTTTCACACAAAGTCAGGTAGATCAGTCAGAGAACCCGTTTAAACATTCACTACTAGTCAGCTGTTGGAATTGAGATGGATATGCTTTCAGTGCCTCACAATAAACAGAGTAATCAAGGCCGACATTTCATCAGCGCTAAATGCATCATATGCATAACGTCTTAAAATAACAATTAGCACAGGAAAAAAGAGGGATGATTATGAATTCCATTGAGGAAAGGACCTTGACTGTAAACCGGGAGGTGGCAGAGAGCTGTCGGGGAGTCCTGTGGTTATGAGATGGGT